>OY992771.1:26463188-26535149 GCA_963921325.1 Logfia minima
GTATTCTAGTTGTCTAGGTTTTATGTGAGTTGAAGTTCGACTATAAATTGAAAGAGAGAGATTCTCTTGAGGTTCTGTTCTAAGCATCCTTTTAAAATTTATTAAAACTAAAATTACTTTCTTATTTATTTTTGTGGTTACGTCTATTAACAATCATCACGTCATCAATTAGTCTACATGAAATATGATTTATTTTTAGTTAATAAGCACATTAAAACATGCTTATTTTAAATTGTTTAGCAAAGGAGTGATTTAGTATTTGATGATTTACACCGAGTTCCATATACATAATTCAGAAATAGGACAAAAAATTGAGTATAATCCATAAGGGATGTTATCGCATCAAAAGTCTACCAGAAGCACGAAGGTTTCCCTATACGGCCATCCATTTTGAGTACACCTTTGACTTTTCTATTGTCACTTTGTTGACTCAATCCTACGTCTGTAAACAAGCTTGGGTTCGTATGGTGATTTAGATCACAACATCTTACATCATTGCATGCAGCTCGTATTTATGTTTTCTTTGTATATTGAATAATTGAAAATAAGAATAAATTTTGTTTAAGCTTTTTTTTAAAGTAGATTATACATTATACATATGAGTAGATTCTAAATGACCATAGTTTATCGTATCAGATTAATTTAACGACAATGAGCTCAAATGTAATTTGAGATTTATTTATGTTAGATTGTGTATTTGTATGTGAATACTGACTTAAAAAGATCTAAATATTGTTGTTTGAATCAAAGACAGATCTATAGGAGGGGCATACGCCCCCTCAAAAGTTTCAAACTATATAAAAATGATAGTTTTGTAAATGTCAGTGATATTTTAAAATTTTTATTTCTAAAAAGTTTAGAAAAGAAAGAGAATATTTTTAATTATCCTTTTAATTAGTTATGTGGTTAAAGGCATAAACCGACAATGAATTTTCACTTTTATTTCAATCTAAATAATGATGAATCAAACTTTATAAAAATTATGTAAAATGTATTACTAATTAATTTATACTTTTTAACAATACATTAGTAATAAAATCAATTTAATATCTACGTTGAAATAAAAATAGAAGTACATTATTGATTCATAACTCTAACCCTTACTTATAACATCCATTCTCCACCTTTGATTTGAATCGTACACGACTTCCTCTAGTTAACTCTAGAAAAACGCTACATGTCTAAAACCTTTTTGTAAACATTTACCTGGCTTACTATTCCTTTAAAGTTGATGTAGAAAATCGTGTAGAATTTAAACAATATTATTTAAATGTTTCAAAGTCGTATAGTACCTTGAAGTTTTGGATTCTGGAGATGGTCGGGCCGTCAGACCATGTATTATCTAATTAATGCTTTCAAGTTTTAATTACAATAGTAACAAAAATTTCTGATAACTACTTTAAAATCATTTCAAATGCGCTAAAATATTAAATTTTATATATTATAATCTAAAATTTTATTTATAAATTAAGTCATTATATTTTATGTAAATTATAATGTACACTAAATTTTAAAAATTTTACATTAAAGTTTATGCAATACCAATCTTACATCAAATATTTCAATTTTCATTTTTAACTCTTTTAACTGAAATAATTTTATTATGTGAGTCCAAAACTTATAAAAATAAACATATTTAGTTGTATCATTCGTTTGAAAACGTTATACTTTGTCTACAATTAGACTTGAATTCAAATACCAAATATATACATAATACTTTGTTTTCAATAAAATTTGAAACATCATATACAATGTATCATTTTTATAACTAGTTTATAAGTTATACTATATCAAAATATATTATTCACAATTACACATATATATTCGTTGTCTACGATGATACTTGAACTCGCATGTCACAACATTTAAATTGATCGGTTCCTCTCATATAACCGAGTCAAATGCTCATTGGTGAAATAACTAAAGACGTAATAATCATCATTGGGTATCCTTGTACTAATATTCGTTATTAAACATGTGAGATTTATGGTATAACTATATTACTTCTTTTTTTTAGTATAAGTTACTTAATTCTAATATATAAACTTATAGATTAAATAATAATTGAAGTAAGTTTTAATATAAAAATAGCTTAGAGTGTAATATGTAAATGTTAGTTATTAGTTTGGAGTGAAATTTGGTGCATTCGTTGTAAATTAATTACATTCGTATTGTTGTTAAAAGTTTTTATCTACATTAAATTTGATGTGATGTTTGATACATACGTTAAAAATGTTCTAATATTTGGAATTTTACAATTTGAATATTACGACCAATAAGAAACTTAACCAACAAAGATGAATTTGTGAGAATGACAAAATTAGAAGCAATCAATTAATGTGAAAATATAATATATTAAACATTCAGTCGCAATTCGAAAAACCTAACATTAGAAAAAGCTTCGAATGAAATGTGAGACTCTTTTTTAACGTTTTATGTATAATATACTATTAACAACAATACGATCCTGACCCGGTCAAAATTTCAAACATTGTGGTTTTCTCATTTTCCCATATGCAAGACCAATTCCCACATGCATGCTTCATTTTTAATAATAATTAAGTTGATTCAGATAAGATTAATTGTCATATCATGTAATACATAGTATAGGTTCACTTAATTAGGTACGTAAGAATCGTTGCTCTTTCTTGCATTTGAGTAAACTTTGATCGTACACATTCAAAGAATGTGGATGTGTACCGGCATAGATAAGCGGCTAAATGTTGTTTGGCCTTCTAACTTTGACTCAAATTATGTATAATTATTATAATTAATCTAGTTTAAAATAAGTTTTATTCTAAAATATTTTACCATTTGTTCTCTCTTAAGTACGTATTATCCGTAATTACTCATCGTTTCTTGCAAAGTTCATTAATTCGTAGTTGCATTTTTACGCATAAAATTCATTAACCTATTAAAAATACGATAGCGGCAATTATAAAATCATTATAGGTATTTTATTTTATTTTATTATAATTGAAGTAATTTTCGCGTTACCATTCTAGAATATAATATAATAAAATATTATAAGACCAAAAACGATTAAGTGACCATTTTTAAGATATTGCTTTTTATCTCATGAGAAGTGACGATTCATCATTTCTATCTTTCCCTCTTATTCGTGTTAGAAATGATGTGATTATGATATTTGTTGGTTACAAATTAAATGGTTTATAATTTGATGCTTTTAATAAGATACGAGTGAGTGACTAGAATTCAATTATTCACATCCCACCAACTTTTTCATATTCATATTCAAACTTCACTTCTCTGTCTTCTTTAACAATTCACTACCAAAAGTAATATGCATGTAGAAGAAAAACAAAAGATTTGTTCATAATATGTTATAAATATTACATTAACCTAGCCAATTTTGCTATTTTAAAGGAATACATAACATGACCAAAAATATAAGAAAAAACTTGTACCAACTTAAAATTGGGAAAAATACAGAAAAAATATATTATATATAGACTTTACGAACATCATTAACATCTTGACTAAAAGTTAAATTTTATGGTTTACGAAAGTACTAAAGATTGATGGGTATACTAAAAATGAAACTAAATATATGAAATAACCTGACATTGGTATCATATTATTCGAATTTGAGTAATTTCAAGAAAACCCATAACCATCTTAAACTTTAATCTTTCTCTTTTCATTTAATATTTTTTGAGATTGTTTGATGAATATAAAACGATTAAGTATATCTATCATTTATATTTATAGAGAAAGAAATTCGTCAAAAATTATTATTTATGAAATGAAAAATAATAAATAAAAAGAATTGTGTACTTAAAATTGAAACAAAGTACTCAACTTTATAACAAATTAATACATTAAATACCTTAAATTAAAAAACATAAAGCTTTGTACATTGAAAATGAAATTTGGTAAAGTATACTACCATCTCCTCTGTATTTTTCCCTCTAAAATTTTATGACTATATTTGTATGTGGTTGTGTTAAAAGGTTATTATACTCGTAAATATCATCATAGGATCGACATCGTTTGAATACCATTTATGTAAAGCAACCATGCTCTAGAATATTCTCATAAGTGATAAATTAATTATAGATAGTCAAAAGTTATATTATTTAACTTATATTAAAGTTTAATTAAATTAATAATATGATATCATAGGTGGATGTTATCTTGATTATTTGTATATTAGTAAATTTATTCGCAACGAATAGATGGCATCTCAATATGCCTCGCAAGTTCCCAGCACTTTCCTCGTATATACATCCATCTCCACACTCAGGAATTAGTAGTATTTGTATATGTAAACCGTGTTAACAAGTTTGTACATATATAATTTGTTGTAGTAGTTCAATTAAAATTCATGAGGAATTAACCAATATTTAGGAGGATATTAGGTATGTTATTATCTAAGTATTAAAGCATGCATGTTTTAAGGTCGTAATGACATCCATAAGAGTTTCCGTGTCGTGATCATTATTCTAAACTTTAAGATTAGAACTGTAAATAAGTCCATAGCGAATATGAGTTTGACTAGGTTAAGTTGAACTTTGCTTGATGTTTCACCGAATGTACTTGATGTACGCAAAAGTCCCGCCAGAAAATGATTTTAACTTCAATACAATCAACTTAAAACTATACTTGAAGAAAGAAAAAGAAAAAAATATGTTCCAAGAACGTGGATAGGTTGACAATATCTGTGAGAAACCGTGTTTCATAAAAGAAGCTCCATTTGAGTTAGAATAAAAGATTTAAAGTTTGACCATAAGGACATTCAAGTAGACCAAATATCACAAGTCCCACACAATGCTCATAAGAATTAGAATCTGATTATTTATAAATTCAACCTTAACTCCTTATGTGTTCATATCGATCTCAATCTTGATCTCCATCTCAAATTAGAAGCGTACAAATTTGATTTTGATCGAGTTCGAATTAAGCTAAAACTAGAACTCCAATTACTTGATAAAAGGTTGACTAATTTTTGGCCCAAGTAAAAAAATAAAAAGAAAATAGTGAAAATTTGAGTAAAAATAAAGAAATCGTTTGGTCCGACTTAAATATATATAGCTGCTTGTAAAATTAGACAAAGCGGTATAAATACAGGGGCGGACCCGCTTGATCAGCACCGGTGGCACATGACACCGGTGACTTGGACCGACTAGTGTAATATTTGAAGGGGTTTTTTATTAGTGACACAATTGAATTAATTAAGTGTTACCAATGACTTGAGCCGAGTAATTTAATTTTTTAATTATTGTATTTGTCTTACCAGTGATAAAATTTTTTAGATCCACTACTGTTTTATATAAATGACTGCTCGTATATATTACAATAGTAACAAGCAAGGGAGTGTCAGCCTTCAACGGTGTCAAAGCCCATCAACGTTAATTGAGGATTCCCGATCCGAGTTTTGCGATCTCTGCATTGAGACTTCAACCGTGAACTTGAACACGATTTTCTTTTTTCTAATTGATTCAACACACTATTGAGTGAGTTCACTTCCACACCGTGAAATTTGCATTTTAATGTTGCTCAGCAACATTATCGACTATTACTAGTCACTTCTTATGCTTCTAAGTGCAATTTTCTCTATTAGTATGTACTAATAGAGGATCTTCTAACTTACGTGAAGTGCTCTCTCATGTTAACTCAACCTTCAATTAATTATTCCATGTCATGCAACTATTAATTATTAATTATATGTTTACATTATTATAAAACTAATGAATATTTTGATTCAATTCAATATTAAATAAGGGTAACTAAAATTCATTACGAGTAAAGAAGTTGAATTTATGCATCATTGTAAAAGAATTTATAATTTATTAAATAATATTACGAAATGCTATAACAATACGAAGAGATATTGAAACATTGAAATATGCGTTTTTAAGCTAATAATTTTATTAAAACCGTTTTAATTTAGGCTAATAAATATTGCAAGTCATTTTAATAAATTTAGATCCTAAGAAATGCATAAGTGAATTACTAACAATGGTATAATCCACTATTTTTTTAGCTTAAACATATTCGAGTTTAGGACGTTAATTAAGAATTTTTTTGTGTCAAGTTAGCATACCAACTCATATCATTTACTCAATTATAAAAATATCTACTCTATTTTATTAACTTGTCAATTGTGTTACACCTTTTTTAAGTTTTAATTGGTGCACTATCTAGTTTGAAAACACCACCATTTTCTTAATTGAGTTTAAGATTTTTATTTTAAGTTTTTAATTGTGCGATCAATATATAAATATATAGACTTCTTTTTTAAAATGGTAGTTCTATGTGTATATTACTTGAAAAATAATTTTTTTCTTATTTATGTCGTCTAATATACTGTCTAACCTTTTTATATCGGTGGTATATTGCACCTAATGTCTCTAATTATGTTGTAATTTAAGCGGCTCGTTTCTCATATGCTAAGGTGATCCATAGAAATTCAATGATTTATAATTATGTATTTTTGGAGAGATCAATTTGACACAAATTTTTCGAAGATGTTATAAAAGATATTGTAAGGTATCTTAAATATGCGACTTATATTTCCATGTAGTATTATTCAATAAGCATATACGAATTATGGGTGCTAATAAAAAATTATATTTTTTATAATTTCTTTGTAGTAAGCCGAAAACTTATATCGTTGACTTATTTAATTTAATTAATACATTCTTATTAATTTATATGTAAACTTGTTATCTAATATGCCGTTATAACAGTAACACTGTCCATCATACGAGTTTTACACTAGTTTTAAATAAAAGGTTATTCGTGACTCTTTCTTATACAATGAATGGGCGATTGTACAAAAATGAGTATTGATACTTGGGCATAACTAAATAGGTCTGATAATAAAATGACTTAATCATTCAATAGTTAACAAATACTTTAGTGTTTTTACTCTCTTAGCGTTATACATCAAATATTTACACGTCATCAATTTTGTTGGCCGATCAACTTTTAGATCTATGTAATTATGTTAATATATTATGTCTCAAAAATATATCATTTCAATCTACCTAATAATTAAAGACTAGGAATGTAAAGTAATCGAACGTACAAACACAAATAGAGTATGTTTGTATGCGTTGATTAATGTTTTACTGAACAAGTAAACTGATAAGTAAACGGATTTTTTTTTTCGTATTTGTTCATTAAAAAGATATGTTTATTCATATAAATAAACGAACACAAACGAGCGAATATATAATTAATGCATTCACACAAAATCATGTACAAAATCAAATATATAAGAAAACATCCTTCATATGAATATCATCTTCGAGAAAGATATGAAATTTAAATAAATTATATAAGATGATGTAGATAAATAAAATAAACATAAACTATATAAGGTTTTTACGTTTATACCAAATTATATAGTTTATAAATCGTACATAAACTATATGAAAATAAAACAAACGGGCTTAAAGAACATTCACGAATATCATTGGATGAAAGTTATGTTTATATTCGTTCATTTAACTAAATAAATTTTCTACCGAACGATTTACAAAATATTCAAGTGAATATTCGGTTGGTTTACTGGTCTACGGAGACTCCCTGAAAATGAAATAAAAAGCCTTTGCGATAATGTTTTCATTTTTTTGGCCACCTTTATTATAAAAACAGGAAAAGTATTTGCAATTAAGGTAATGTGTTCTTGTGTATGTCAATGATTATAATATTTATTTGTGTGATGTTCTAACTGATTAATTTCGTGAGTCTAATATTCCACACATAACAAATATGTTATATTATCTGTTGGTTTTTTTAATCTTAACTTTTATAACATAAAACAAATATATTATAGTTTTATGTTATTGAATTTTCTAAGCAACTTGTTAATAGTCTTTGCATGGGTAGTTTTTTAATTTACTTATACCTCTAAAAGTAATTAAATATTTAAAGTAATTTCTTTCGCTTTACACCAATTCTCGTGACTTGGAGAAATATTGAAAGCATTTAATGACGATTTAGTATGAGCTACCAATAGAAGAAAAGGGTAAAGCTTCAAATTGTCAAAAAATTGTGCACCGTTAAATATTGTTAAGACGTTTCATTAGTCACAATAGTATTTCTAACTTAGTTTTTGGGCTACTTTTATTTGTATGATCCTTTTGTAATCGTACGATTGTGTATAAGATAAACCATGAAAAAAACAATGATTGTAGCTCAAGAAAATGAAATGGTTAGTGATGTTATCTCTATATTAGAGCCATATGATTTGCTCGTAAATCTTTAATTATTGGTATAAAATAGTCAATTGTTGATTTGTTCTTTGACATGGAGTGTGGATTAAATCATGGTAGTCATTGTCATATTGACAGTGAATGAATAGTCTATTGCATCATAAATGATGTGTATGTTTTAGGGGGTGTCTTGAAGGAGTTTAGTTAGTAGCTTATTGTTTATAAATAAATAAAGTAGAGATTTTGAGTTTATTTTGAGTCTCTTCATGAGTCATTTTAATTTATCCGAACACTAATAAGTGAGTTTATTAAATAAAAATAAGTAAATAAGCGATCAAAATAAACCTACTCAAACATCTCATATTACTCGTCAAATGCTTTCTAGTAAGTTTTATGTTTCGTCAATCCATTTGTGTAATTATGTTTATAAAGTCAACAACATTTAAAGAAGTACTCCATAACTAAATTATGTTTAATTAGCAGAAAAGGTTTCCATTGACAAAAAAAAATAAAAAAAATAATAGATAAACTTAATAAGGTGAATATAACAGGAGACAATTTAGATCAATACAATTGTGAAAATATATTAATTAATAAGTGAATTATGTTCACTTTTAGACCTATATTATTAGACATTTATATCATTATTTCATAAAGAAACAACTAAGGAAAAATAATAAATAAGGCTAAAAATGTAAAGCCTAAAATTAGATTTAAAAATTTGATTGGTTCAAATGATAAAGTAAAAGATAAAACCAGATAATAAGTGAATTACATATTTCGTATATTGTATGAGGTAGGAAAAGTTTCTCTTTAGAAGAAGTTTCTCGTTGATCCGGCTGATATGGTCTGTCGGGAATATACAGAAGGAGTCGCGGCACGTGAAATAAGATAAAAAGAATTATGTGATAAAGCGGTACACGACCAAATTCGAAAGTGATCTCACCGAGCACATTTGGACGCTTCCGAGCAACTTTCAAAATTAGTTTATTCATGTAATATTTGCTTATTTTTAAAAAAAATTATTGGAACTTCTTTATAGTACTGTAATAGTTTTTTTTTATTATTAAGAGGTGATTTTAATTATTGTATTAATTTTATTAATTAAATATTTTTCTATTGTATGAGGTAAACTTTTAAAAGTTCTATCGTATGATGTAAACCTGCTAAAATCTCTATTGTATGTTGTGTGTCATTTGAAACCAAGAATTGGATGACGTGTAATCGGTTATGCTTATTTGGCAGGTAAGTCAGGGTCTACGTGGAAGGCCACGTTGATATTCTGACCCGATAATTGATTCGTGATGCGCTAAACTTTAACTTTTTTCACCCTTTTCCCAACCAAGCATAGGTAGAAGCCCTCTTTCCCATACACAACGACGGTTCCAAGCAAGATGAATAGTTTATAGTCGACTCAATATCGGCGAAATCCCCCCATTTAATATCTTTAGTACCTATTCTCTTGTAGTGCACCCTTCATCGAAAGAGTAGGCGGTTGAAAGACCCACCTCTGAATAAAGCCTTTGGGTTGGGAGATCTCAAAGGGGAACCTCGCTTAGCTTATCAGTCCCTGTATTATTCAAATCATCTGTCCACTTATCTTGTCCAAAGCAGAAGGAATTTTTCAATCCTTTGTTTCGAAGGTAATCCGCCAGTCTCTAAACTGGAAAAGATTCAATCCACTTGTTGGCCAGATTGATTCGAGGAGTACTGATGATATTCTTGAAGTCATCTCACCCTTTGAGGAGGGAGGGAACGGTTGTACTAGAAGGGCTTACGATACCGATAAGAGTAAGACAAGAGCGACTTCTTTTTCGGTCACTGGTCTAGTTCCAGCAGGGGTAGGACAGGAGTACCAGTAAGCAAAAGGACTTCTATTGTATGGAGTAAACTTTTACAAGTTCTATTGTATGATGTAAACCTGCTAAAATTTATATTATATGTTGTGTGTCATTTGAAACCGAGAATTTATGTTCGTGCTTTTGGTGTAGACATCATTTTTTTTGGTGTAATGGTGCACAGTTAGATCTTATCTATTTAAAATATTATAAAAGATCTTATTTTGGATTAAAGTTATTAAATTCCATGATTTTCTGATGAATACTAATTTGCTTCTTTTTAAATTATATACTTCACTTCAAATCATTTCAGTTCTAACAATCAAATAAGTAATCTTTTCCTTATACAAATAATCTAGCAATCAAAGAAATAAATAATTATAAGGAGAAGATGACAGACAAACAATTTTAAGTCGAGCATTAATAAATTTCCACGAGCTTCTGTTCTTGACAAAATTATTAGAGAACAAAATCATTAGAGGTAACATCAATATGAGTTGGGTAAAATGGGTCTAAAACCGAATTAAATGAGTATATGAAAAAGTGACGTGTTATGTCACGTAGTATGAAAAACTGACATAATAAAATTTTTACCGGCTACCTGTTGTTCAATTGACAAAGAACATACAATACATGTTTTAGAAGGTTTACATCATACAATAGAGCTTTAGAAGTTTACCCCATACAATAGAAAAAAAAGTTAAAGTTTAGCGCATCATGAATCAATTATCCCTATACGAAAATGTGACGTGTTATGCCACGTAGTATGAAAAAATGACGTATTCAAAATTTTACCGGCTACCTGTTGTTCAAGTGACAAAGAACATACAATAGAGGTTTTAGAAGGTTTACATCATACAATAGAACTTTTAAGAGTTTATCTCATACAATAAAAAAATGTTAAAGTTTAACGCACTACGAATTAATAAATTTTTAAATAAAATAATAGAATCTAGATTACAGTCGTCATGACTCTGAGTACTTACGTAGTCCTGCTAATGTTGTGACAATTAATCATCCACAGTGATCATTCACAAGTACAAATGGTCTAAAATATATATGATAATGACTATTTATCTTTTAAAAATCAACGTCAACCAGCAAATTTTCTATACAATGATCGTCCGGTTTAATAAAGAATATGTACAGTATTATTCACTTCTTAAGTTACGTCAAAGTGTAAGTAAATTATTAGCACAAAACTAAAAGAGAACATTTTAGGTCGGTAAGCAACAATACTTTATACTTAACATAGGTTATAAAAAATATAATTTGTTTGAACTACCCTTTTTTAGGTTGAGATCATGTATGTTATGTTATTTATGTTATACTTTTAAATGTCGAGTTAAAAATTTAAAAAGTAAAATGATTTAAACCTCGGTTTTTAAAAGATTTTAACTCTTATAAGTATATGTGATTGTTTTGAGTCTCGTGTGATTTTTATCAGTAAGAAAATCTGATAAACTTTTGATGTAATACAAAAAGTAAGTTGACAAAGTAGAAAAAATATGACTATAATCTATTTTAAATTAACTATTTGTCTTGATTGCTGGTCAATAAGTTAATTATCGACTTTTACCATATTTTATTACTCTTAAAAATAATAATCTTAAACAATAATATATATATATATATATTTTAAAATAGTACTTATACGAGTCAAGTCGAATCATGAGTTAATAACTATGATTGAGAGACACTATAAAAAATATGTAGTACACAGGAAGATCATCAAATATTATAAGGAACAATTTCGCACCTTTAATATAACTATTGTTTAAGCTTATTATTTTTAATATAAGGTAGTACATACAAAATTTAGATATACACCTTTAAAATATTTAGTTTGATTACTTTCAATGTTTCTTCCGACTTGTATAAATCATATTGAGTTTAAGTCTAAAGTACCGTAATACTTTTGAATATAACTTCTTACTTTGATAAGTTGTAGAGTGATACAGGGTCTAATAATATGTTTAGTGATGCAATGTATAAAGAAACGAAACACATATTAAACATGTTGATTCAAAGTATGTTGATTTTCTTTCAACGCACATTGATTTAAAGAATATCACGGTTAGGATTGATTCAATTCAGTTGATGAACACAACTTAAAAGAAAAATTCAATTTTCATAAAAATGTTAACTGATTGTTCCATGACTACCAACAAACTCTAAATAAAAACCAAATTTTTGAATGTGCCTAAAAATAACTATAGGCTAAACACAAGCCCAAAAACAACTAGTGTAATAACCGGTCGGTGCCCCGGAAACACCGTTTTTGTAGATATGATGTTTAATGTGATATTTGATTCATAGGCGAAGATAAAAATTCGTTTAAATATATGAAGATACAAACATACAAATAATATAAGAGTACCGTAATAGTTTGTGTAAACAATTTACGTATAAATAAATTCACATTTAAAGATGATAAATGTTAACATCTTAATGTTCTTGAGTACATACTTCAATTCGAGAAAGAATAATCATACTAACAATTCACGTTCATAATGGTGAAGCACACCAATATGACTATTCTAAAACTTGGCTTTTACATTGAGAGAGTAGAGTAAGTCTGCTACCGCAGAGTAATCAAAAGGCATGTTCAAGATGCTACAAGAACAAATAACCACAAAGATATTAGATGAAAAGCGTTATATCATTATCCGCTCCCTTGATTCCTCATAATATACCATTAAGTCATGCTTTGAACAATTAATATGGGCAAGTATAGTGTGGATCTTTTCGCATATATGCTACACAACATGAAATCCAAGCGAAGGGATAGGTACATGCTAGTCAAAATGCAATAAAGTTGTGAAAAGTAGTGAAAAGTACCTCAACCCCTCTTATGTGTTACTGGTTACCAACTCAAGTACATCATAGCAATAAAGGGTGTTTTTTGCGGATAAAATAACCAAATTCATTAGATAGCAAGTGAACATTAACGATCTTTAGCCTCCAAACCAACAAATTTTCTTAATGTACTCATTATCGGTACAAGATTTATGAAGAATAAGAAGACAATGGAAACACAAGCTCATCAAACTCAGGTGCAGCTCATTCATATTCAAGTTCAAGTTCAAGAGTGGGCGAAATATACTAAAATGATATACCTCATACTCATTTAGCAACTTTAAGCCACTTTGATGAAACTTATAAAAACTAATCTAATTAAAAATCTGTAGTGTAAGGAGATTAATTCAATATAATTAAAGAATAATATTATTAATCTAATATACATAAATTAAACAAAAAGTCAAATAACAACAAAACCTAGCAATCAAATTTCAACTTAATTAACCATATTCAATATTATAGCAAAGACAAGAATTGGAATTTAATGTTTACATTGATGACTCTAATCTCTAGCCTTTTGAGACTTGTAACAACTTGTTTGACGCATCCACAGTTCCACACTATACTTGCCCATATTAATTGTTCAAATGTCACACCCTTTATAAACAAGTTAATATGCCCCTTAACCGCTACCCAATGGGCTTAGACTATGTCACACCCTTTATAAACAAGTTAATATGCCCCTTAACCGCTACCCAATGGGCTTAGACTACTAGTCTATGACTCTATGTGACGGACTTATTTTATTTTTATTAGGAGTTACAATGGGCCTTTAGCTCTAGAAACGAGCTAACTCAAGTTAACTTGGGCCCATAATCAGTAGACTAGCCCTGCTTTACATCAATTTGTACGAAGATGTTTATCGTGAGTCCTAACCCGGTTGGCCGGTTCCAAGAATCTGTTTTAGTTGATAACGTTTAAATTTGGGTTTGGACCTGAAAACTGGATCAATAAATGTTTCATAATCCGAATCATCTTTTTCGTTCTATCTTTCTGCAAAGCAAAATTTATATATATATATATATATGTATATATAATATGGTCCATGTTCAAATGAGAATCGAATAAAAGGTGAGAATCACGAGAACTACTAAATTACACATTTTTTCACATGTGATTGATTTCATTCATATGTGAACATTCATGTATATTTAACTGATAAAGAAAAAAAGCTAAAAATCCAAAAATTACGTATTAAAACATATTTTACCGATTATATAATATATATATTTATATATATTTTCAGGTTAATTTTGGATCCGGATATCATCCAAAGAAGATAAAGTTATCTCAGGTTTATTGTGACATTAGTGTATAGTTTATTAAAGAACAGCTAAATTAAATCATTAAATATTGAATCTAAAAACCAATTTACTAATTACTAATTTAACCTTTTTCTGTATTATATGTAATTATTATAATTCATTAGGAGACAAATATAATATCTATTGTTCTAAGTTTGGAAATACAAGAATAATAGATAAAGGTGAGAAAAGGAAAGAAGGGGCCGAATGATCCTCATGTGAAAAGGCATAAAGTCGTAGCACTCAAAGTATATGCAAATCTACAAAAAAAACAAAAGGTTCCTTATAACACGGAAACCCCTTCAAAGTTGTATCTAAACTTATATATACAAATTCTTAACTTTAAAATAAATATTTCCAAGATTTTTAAAAAAAAAATAATATTATATGTGGTTTTCTTTAAATCAAATTCTTAAGTTTAATTTGATTAAAAAAAATACAAGTGGAAGAATGAAATATTATTATAATTCAAGGTTGGATGGAGCCATGGAGGGGTAAACGGGTAAACGGGTTTGATAGTGTATAAACTCGTGCTTGGTTAAAAAGAAGAAGAAAAAGTCGCAAGTTGCAAGAAATTGTTTATTCCATTTCCATCTCTCAAATCACAACCACTCTTGACGGCTAATCGATAGCTATTGATTGAATTTATCATTATATTTAAACAGTTGAAACGATCTTTAAAGATGATGTGATTTGATGTTTGAATAGAGATTGAAGAACAAATGCTCTTATCTTTTATATTAATTCCCAGTAAAAGATCAAAGATGAACAAATATCTTATGAGACCAAGGTACAAAAATAATTTAAACACCAACTCACTCTTATTTATTATGTGATTAAAATTAGTGTTAACCCTAATCGTAGATTTAGGTAGACATACAGACATCGATCAACATCATGAAAGTACTAAACCCACACGAGCACCATTGGTATATTTTATTTTATTATTATTATCTAGCTAGTACCCTTCTTATTATTTTATTTTCACTTTAGCATTCATTATAAAAGTTAGTTCTTTATTAAATAATTTTTTGGAACTCTTTTACTACGTTAATTTCAAAAATGTGATGCATTTTCTAATTTAATATTCATTTTATTCTTTCTGTAAGTATTTTTGTAAAGAATATATAAACAGGAGTAAAATATGAAACCTGATAGCTTACTAATAATCAAAATACTTAATCAAATTATAAGGAGAATAATCAGATATCTGAATGCTATTCAAATTTCTTATAATAATGAAGAAAATAACTTTTTCAAAAATCCATCTCATATGCAAAACCGGGTGCAAATTACTCAAAATCGACTCTTTATAAATTGAGTCGAGTTCGAGCTCGAGTATTAAGATAAACGGCTTGAAAACCTTGCGTGCCTTATTAAGCTTGTAACATTTTTTACATGTTTACCATTTATTACTATGTATATTTAACTTATTTAACGTACTCTTTATAGTAAATTTGAGTCAAGTCAAGAATGGAAGCATCAAGCCGAATCAAATCGATATAGAAAGCATCGAGTCGGTTACATTAACAATTAAATATTTTGTTATTGATGATATAGTTACATTAATCGATTGAGTTGAGTCGAGTTTGAAATTAAAAGAAAAACAAGCCCAACCGAGTTCGAGTCGAATTTCTAGATTCAAATTTACGTATTCAGTCAAATTCATGCTCGGTAGTGTATAGGTTCGACTCTACGCAGAATCTGCATTTCATGCTCTGGTGTACTTCCGAACATCTAATTTAAAGAAATTAATTGATTTATTAGTGATAATGTTGCAGGTATAATTATGAGATATCTGATCGGATTGTGAATAAAAACAAAATTTTGGATTAGTAAAGCTTTGTAGGGATCTTCCTGATTATTAATGATGAAGAATTGAATTATGAATGCAATTGTTTATTTGACAAAATAAATTAAAATATTCTCAAAATAATTATTTGATCGCTAAACAATGAATTTAGAAGGCGGGATGCCTAACGTAGCTAGGCTTTTCTATATTTAAATGAAATGGTGCACATGGCAGACGTGTTTTTATTGGTTGATGATACTCATTATTCATTAACTACACTTGTGCAAATACGGAGTATACAATGTTTAAAACAATTTATACTTTCAACCCTTGATTTTTGTTTTACACATAATTACCTCTTCATTTGTAAGTGATTGTATCCAACACTACATGTGTGTGTAATAAGTGTTCACTGACTAAAGTTTCAGTTAATTTTGTTTACTTGATTTGAATTTAAATAATTATTAATTATTATATTCATTTTTATATTATTATTGTTCAAATTCAAACTTTGTTAAGTTATTAAGCTGTATATTTCTGAATTAACTACTATTGTAAAGTCCGGTTGTTGGCTAACGAGCTCGAGCTCGAGATAAACCTGTTTCATAAATTGCATAAGCTCATTTTATACTTAGTGTTGGGATTTAAATCCTAAATGTTGCGTCTATTTATTTTTTAAAATACACAATACATATATTTAATATAAATTAAGTTTGTCAAACTTATTAAGCTATATTAGCTCGTTCACATTGAAATTGGATGAACTTTCAAGCTAGACATGCCGAATAATAACTTGTGAAACTAATTGAACAACTACTTTTGGTCGAGATTAACTACTACCAATCTTGAAATCGAGCTATTTTATCTAGTTTGAATTCTAGCTAAATGAGCTCAAGTTTGAACGACTCAACACGTAATTGCTTATATGGTGAACACCATGCGTATACATTAAGAGGTGTTTGATATTGTTTATTTAAATATTTTTCTACTTATTTACTAATTTAGACACTCTTTTGACAACAAATAAACAAATTAAAACACTCTTACATTAACTGTCTTATATGTTTGTTTTAAAAAGAATAAATATTTCAAAATAAGTATGATAACACATTTTTTTTTATAAGCAGATAAACACTTTTTTCTTAAAATATCAAATTTTATTAGGTCGTCAACATAAGAAGGGCGAAACGCAAACAAAATGAAATACAAGAAGTTGTTAGGATAAACGATACCTTCCTGCATATGTTGGAAATTCATTAGAAGGATAAAGATTGAATTTTGCACAAATAAAAAAACATCTGGTTTGTAATGTTTTGTTTATCTTCATTTATGGCATGCACAAGTAAGTTCCTCCAATTTCAAATGCTTAAACAAAGCAATAAAACTACACCTTTAGTAGATATTTTTACATTTAAATAGATAAACATTTGACACTTGTAAATAAGTAATCTCAAACAGCTTCAAATTGTAAAGGTTGAAGTGGTGAAGAAGGGGTTCATGAAAACAAAAGTACGCTACTTTTTTCTTATATATTAAGGGCATAATGATAATAATAAATATTGTTACACTTAGAATTTTTTTTTGTTTTTTTGTACTATCCACCAAATAAGTTTCACCTATCCGCCGAATAGATCATTTCTGTCGATAGTATGCACCGGCTAGGTGAGCGTTATGGGGTTAAATGGGTAAAGGGGGTTCAGGAATCTGGATTACATCTGTGTAAGAGGATTCATTTGATTCAGTTGTGTATATGGTTACATGTTGTGATGGCCATGTACTAGTTGTGTTAAGTTGTGGAGATTCCTTAGCCTTGTGTTAGTTGAGTTGTTTGTGAAAGTGGAAGTTGATTATGGATCCATTAAGTTGTGCATGTTATATATGCAAGTAGTTATGAGTTGACTTCAGTTGTTAATTGATTTCAGTTGTTAGTTGTTTCAAGTTGCTAGTTGATTTCAATTGTTAGTTGACCTCAAGCTGCCCAATTGATCACTATGTGTTCAAGTTGATTTTATAAGTATTTTATGTTGAATTTACAAGTTGTACAAGTTAATGTATAAATTGATCAAGTTGATTTGCAAGTTGTTCAGTTGTTTGATAGCTTATAATCTCACTAAGTGTTTTGCTTATTTGTTTAGTTGGTTCATTTTGTAGGTACAAGATGAACCTGTAAGAAAGTGGATTATGGGTAGGGAAAAGTGTAGAGGTGTGAAGTTTAGGCACTCGGCATATGTTATGCAAGTGCTATTTCGTTTGAATCATAGTTGTGATTGCTAAACTTGTTAATTTGAACCCATGTTTTTGTAAGTGTCAAAATTGGTCAAATTTGGTTTGGTTTGGACTTTTGGCGATACAGGTTGTATATAACCTAACTACTTGATGTAATAAGTATGTTTTGATATTGGAATGAACATTCATTAGTCTTATGTTAAAAGAGTTGAGTTTTTGAGAAAAATGCAGAAAACTAAACATAACAAGTCTATCCGGCAAATAGCCGAATATGTAACCTTATCCGTCGGATAGACTTATTTGAGACAATAGGTAATCCTTGTCTCAAATAATAGGTAACATATTTATCCACTTGTCTCAAATAAGTGTTCATTTTCATGTTAGAACCAATCAAAAGAAACTTAAGTGGATAGATATGTTATTTAATTAGTAAATAATGTAATTACTAAAGATTTTTAAAACTATGTACGTAGTTAAGGTGACAATTTCTACCTGAAGGGAAGGAATATGATGCTAGCACTATGTTAGGTGCTATGAAAGCAAATTCAAATTGAACATTCGTATTTTTAAGTCCATTTACTTCCTGACAGTATACACAATCATCTTATATTTTGTAGAAGTTGCACCTAATTTTATATGCCGTTTGCAATAGATACACTTTCCTCTATGTTAATTACAAAATGTACCAATGGTTTTTAATTGATTTTTTAAGCAAATGAAACTAAAAGTAGAGGTGTGAATCTTTGTTTACCAAATAAAGTTCGGTTAATGCTTTTCTTTTCTTTTCTTTTTTTCTTTCCTTTTCTTTACCCATATGATAACATATTAACTTCCAAAAGTTATAGATGTTCACATGCATACAACCATGATACAGGACATTCCCTGCACATTAACAAAACAAATTTGAAAATACCATCTAACTGACTTTGCATATATCCAGCAGATGACCATATCACTTCATTTCACTTCCTGCTACAAGTCTCATGACAAAGCCATCGAAACAATATTAGTTTGAGATAAACAGTTTCATTTTTCATGTCTCGCTACACTCAAGTCAATACCATTTCAAACTCTATTTCTCATCCATAAATTTCAGCAGCTTTGAGAACCGTTTTAGATGCTTTAACTCTTAGACTCAGTAACTTGATATAGATGGTGTCTTTTCGTATTATAATCACCAGCTACTTAGCTAGGTCAATACCACTCTCTAATAAGCATTAACAATAAATTTTACAAGTTCTATAGTCGAACTTGCAAAATTCCTTTGTAAACAGTTTTACTTATTATACCTATATATATACTCTCACATACTACCTATGTTGTAACCTAAAACTATTTCATAAGTAACTGCAATATTCCATACTTGCATTATTTATCATGCTTATTGTATTTACACATTTGAAAATTATGTGGTAGTTGATAGTAGTAATTTCTACGACAAGCACTTAAGTACGCACAAAGATTGAGTTAGCCAAAAAGTCAACATACGCAGGTGGTGAAGGTCAACGCGGTGAGGATTAGGTGTAGTGACTTTTGGAAATGTACCAGAGACTCATGTGACGCAAACCGTCTCTTATACTTCACTGCTTTTTTTTTCATAAACAAAATTTTATCACCAAATTAAGTTATTGCAATAATTAAAAATTATAATAATTAACATGATTTTGTTTATAAGGAATAATTCAACGTAGAAATAAGGATTTGTATCGTTTTAGAATGAAATAACGTCCAAAAGGCATAACATATAGTGTCCGCACGAGCTAGAGTGTGTTTGTATGATTTATTGGCTAATGAGTGTCTACGAATGTATATCTAACAATTTTATGATTGTCATTCGTATTACCTACAACTTTTGTACCAAATAGCAGAAACTAATCCCGAATACCTCACTCAAGTTATATGATTGATGAATTGACGTAGTTATCTTAATTTAGTGGTTAATCGGTGAAGATGCTAACTAACTTTAAGCCATGGCATACAAGTGTGCCTTAAACAAAAACAGATATAACTAATGGTAAATAAAGGAGTATTGAAGAATGAAATATGTAAATAGTTCTCAAAAACTGTACCACGATATATATAACCTAACATATATGATCCTAACAACACATGTGTTATCTCCGTTCATATTATAACTCGAAACAAATATGCATTATGATATCATGAAAATAGTCGATTCACATACACGTTGTTTATTAATCATCAAGTATTTATTCCAAGTATATGAATGGATCGTACCATATCAATTTTATGTATCCACTATCTTTTTTCGATCCATATTATAAGTTTTATATATAGATCACAATCAATCCATTCAATATGATGTTTATAGAAGGCCATGCATAAAAACGAAAAGTTAACAGGACGTACACGTATACGCAAAATGTATCTTTTATTGTTCTTGAGAAATTCTAATTGGTTATTAAGTAACTTAATCTATTTATTAGTATAGGAAAAGTATAAAAGTGTTGAAGAGCACATGGGAGGCACCGCCATAACATGAGTACGTACTTGTTAGTTATTACGTACACACTCATGGTTTTAAAATCAATACACAACGCGTTCAAAAAGTTGTAGGAGTTATTTGTTTTGTATTAAAGTAGCAAAATCATGCACCGCATATTTATATCAAATTGAATGACAAATGGAAGACTTCTTTTCCTCGACATGTTTACCCACGTAGAAGTAACTGGGGACATGGTTTTGGATTCATGTACGGAATTAGAATGGTTTAATATCCACTCATTCATATGTATTGCATTTAAATATGTACTTTCAATTAATTAATGGTTTGAATTGTTTTAAATGGAATGTTTTCGATCTACAACTTGTGAATTGATCGATGATACTTGTGATTAGTTCAATCGTTTTACATTACATTTGAGTTTTGGTAAACATGATCTTGAAAATACGCAATTAGATAGTTAAAAATCCGATATTTGGAAAGTTGATGGTAATTACATGCATATTGTAGATGCATTCGACCATTAATAATCCAAAATCACATGTTCCAAGGTAGTACCTCTCACGTGTTCATCTTCATCACCTTATACTAGAAAACAACTTGCCAATAGTATATTTTGAATAGTACTATTATTTATTTTATATTTCAAATCTCCTCTTTTATTATATATTTATATTTATATTTACGAACTCATAAGAAATTACTTGGTAATTGAGATTTTCAAATTATTTCTATATTCTTGCTGTTACTCGATAAGTCATTTCTTATCATCTCTTTTGCTTCACAAAGTACTCAAAATGTCGCCGTTAGATAGATCATATTTGCTAGCTGATCAATTTTCAAATAATAATATATAGCAAGTATATGATCCATATTTTCAAAAATGTCTTAATCATCCGAACTTCATCCAGTGTTAAAATCATACAAAATATGATGTAGAAAATACATATAGTCTAGTTACGTTGGTTAAGTTTTGTAGACATGGCACAACAAAAGTTGTTGACGATTATAAAGGGAAAAATTAGTTAAGATCATTTTACTTTGATTTTTAATATGATATACATATGTCAAAATAGTTAATCTTTATTATGAAACATGCAACTCAAATTACTCAGTTAATCTTGATTACTCAGTGTCAAAATATCAAGCGGAGAGAGCTTCGTTTAAGAACAGGAACAAGCTAATCAATGTAACTATTTTGAAATAGAGAGCATTCTTTTGATCTGATTTTGTATGTTTTCACTCTACTAATAAGATAGTGAAAAAAAGAAGTTCTGATTATTAATATGAGTTGCATTTGAGTTGTTTAAGTGTTAAGGCTCGGACAACCACTGCAGGCTGCAACCCAGAGGATGGAGTATACATCTAAGAGCATCTCCAATGGTAATATGTGGCAAAGTGTAATAGAGATATGTAGATGACTTGGATGAGTTTAATACCACTGTGAATATGCCACCAATTTACACGTTGAAAGTATTGTTAGTGTCTGTACAAACCCATCTTAATACGATGAGCTTCTGACATTGTGGGCCTCCATTTCAATTTCTTTTAATTTTAGTCCACCCCTTCCACAGTTCCACTTATGATCATATTAAAGTGAAGGTAATTGATATAAAAAGTACGATGATGTGTCAATCTAATGGATTATATTAAGTTCAATGCATTGTAGAAATTTTACTGGAATTGATGAATTGATAATGTGGCAGTGTATTAAACCCTATGCATTGGAGATGTTCTAATTGAACTAAGAGCATAGTGTCGATACTTAAGTCTACGGTGAGGTGAAATGTCATGTATGAACTTTCTCATTATTTGAACAAGTTTATAAATATTCAATTATTCATGAAAGAAATAAGTTAGGAGGTCCATCCTCCTAGCTTAGGAGAGAGAAGGTTTATTAATCTCACTGTCATCATTATAAGAAATAAAAAGTAGTTAGGCATTATTAAATAATGATAAAAATAAATCAACAAGATCCAGTTATAGACTTGAAGAGGTTTAGAGAGTAAAGATCGATGTAGATTTATAAAATATAGTAGTTTATAAAAAGTTGATGTAACGTGACTAACATTTGATATGAATTTGCTTTCCGTCCGTACATCAGAGATGTTCTAAGAAAGAAAGTCAGGTTTCGGTGCTTGATGAATGCTTGAGTTGAAGGTGCAGTAAGTGGTTCGGTGGGTCATAATCTTAACTTAACCCCAATGGCAACGTGTGGTCGCTTTTAAGTTTTAACAATATCAAAATACATGTGACTTTGAGTTTGACTTGGTCAAGTCGCTCATTAACTCACACACCGGGTTCCCTGCGTCCCTCGCTTTCTTTTTAAAATCTTCACGTCTATATCCGTCCTTTTAAGAGTTTTTTTAGGTGAGCATTGTAGTTTTAAAAAGTATTTTAGATATATAGTAGTTTGAAAAATTATCTTATAAACATTGCAAAACTTCTTTTCATTCTCCGCTTTTTACCAATTTTAACTTTAATGCTCACTAATTTCACATCAGACTTGCCCCGTCGCTTTTTGGGCCTTGCCCTTTTGTCCATCTTCCCTACAGCCAGACTTATTCGTCTTTCACCATAACTGTTTAAGTGTTTCTAGCATTGACACCCGGTTCCCCACCGCTACAATTGATTTCGGAATTGTATTGTATATTCTTGCTAATTACATTCAGTAATAGAATTGCAGATTAAATCCTATCATATATATATATACATATATAATGATAATGATATAAATTTGCATCTTTTGTAGTGGGCTTATTTATACTAGTTACTATGAGTAGTTTGCACTGAACGTGTTTTCTTAGACCATTTTCAACGGTTGATGTGTCAGTTGTGTCAACCCTATCTTAGCATTTTTCAAACTGACACAACATTGCCAATAGTAACTGTGTCATTTTAATTTCTAGATCATACAGAAATTTAAATAAACTTTTTTTATTAAAATTAAAACCTTACATTAATTAATTTAATTAAAACATTACAATAATTAAAATAACACACTATATTTAAAATACTAGTCTAGTCTTCATCTGAGAACCCGCTATGTCGCGAACTCGAACGAAATATCGTTTGAAAATCCGATTGATACTTGCATAACACGTTCTCCCTAACTTCTTCTAGTAGTTTTAGTTCAGATTCTTTTATACATGTTTTATTGGTTTTTGGAGAAAATTCCAAACTTTTAACACCATTTTTTGCTTCATAGCCTCCTTAATATTTTTCAAAGTTTCTTTCTCAATTCTTGCGGATTGCAAAAGTGCCGCACGGGACTCGTCTCTCGAATGTCTTGACGAAGTTGCATTTGATGAACCCGAACTCTTTCGAATTTTCCGACTTGTCGTACGACCGAGTAGACGACGAATGGGGTCATCTTGGAATAACCTTTGCATAGTGGTCGTAAACAGGTCGGCCGGGTTAGGATTCGGGTTGGTTTCGTCTTCGTCTAGATTGATCAGTTCCGGGTCATATTGGAATACTCGTTTGTTGTTCATGACACCGGCCTCATTATCGAACTTCGGGACATCTTTAAGTACGAGCCACGTTTGCTCGTAAATGAAGTTCCTACCAACTTGTTGCTTAAAGTGGTCAAGGCTGCCCTCAAAAGGTCTTCGTCATGGAACCCGCTTGATCGAGGCCCGTTATACTTTTTGACGATGGCCGTGAATACCTTGACGTCTTTTTAAATTTTGTTCCATTTTCTGGTTAGTTGATGTTTATTACATTTCTCATCAACTAATGAATTATAGGTCTTTTCTATTTTTTTCCAAAAACTTGATTCCGTTTTGCGAATTTCCCTGCACACAATCGAAAGCGTATGGAAGATTTAAGTAATTTACTTTAACTCATAAGAACACTCATACTATCTCTTATAAGAACACTCATAGAATCTCCATACGCTTTCGATTGTGTGCAAGGAAATTCACAAGGACATTTAAACGATTAAGGAGATCACAATAATTATTATTGGACATTTTCTGGTTAGTCGGGTTGAACGTATAACCAACTCATAGAATCTCTTTAGTCTCAGCTCACAAAACGCAATTGTGAGCTTGTTTACACTATCTTTCAAAGTTTCAAAGTTTTAAAGTTGGCTATACATATAATCATTTTTGTGTCATAATCAAGTTGTTGTCATCATAAATTAATGTAAATAGATCATGTCTCAACAAATAACTAAAATACGGAGGTATCGGTAGTTGAGAGTAAGATATTATACATTGACATGTACGAAAAAACAATGATTTGCGCATCCGAAATCGTCTTCGAAAGTGATCTACCGAGAATGTTGGTGACTTGGAAAAATAGTCTTGCCACAAAAGTCCGATGTGCGCCAGAGAAGATCACTAGCTAAGAGACTTCTAGGTACTCTAGATCGTGAACTTTCAACTTTGTTTTCTTCATCTTTTTTCAGCGTTTCAATAATTTTGAACATATCAATTAGTAATATAATATATACAATAATTAAGTATGGAGTTATTATGTATTTAATCATCTAGCTTAAACCACCAAACCATGCAGCTGAACATTATGTGACTAAGTTAATAAACCTTACTTTTGGCTAATTATTATCTTCAAAGTTATATTAATGTAGAGTGAGACTTAATATTCGAAGAATTCGGTGAAGTTGGTTCTGTACGTTCAAGGTTAATGGAGGAATCGGAAAAGCTAGATATGAATTCGATCATTATAAGATTTAAAGTATCTTCGACATTTCATGATGGATGTCTTACCATTGTTTAAGTTTGGCATTACTCGATTCCAAAATTAAAATAAGAAAAAAAAAAGTAAAGAATTTCTGAGATGTGGCATTTGTGTAGTATTATATAAAATAAAATAAAATAAAATAAATATGATTTTAAGAGAGTTAAGGATTAGAAGACACATCATCTACCGCCAAACTGTTCAAAATATGTTACCGGAATAATTTGTACATTATAAAATTTTATCCATTCATCATTAAAAAATGTCTTATACACCGTAATATTGAAAGATGCAACATCACAAAGCAAGTCTTAATATGGATGGAAAACAGTGATGAGTATACAAATAATCACGTGTCTGTCATTAGTTCAATCCATTTCCCCCCTTCATGTTGTCATAACTCTACAGATTAAAGTATTGCCATACTTACTCTTAAATAACATAAAATTGTAACTCGATATTCTTTTTAAGAAACTTTACAAATCAACTTCGTTTTATCTTGAATTACATAAAACTATGTAAGAAGTTGGTCTAGTTTGAAATGGTCAATAATAAAAAATAAAATTTCTAATCATGAGGTGAAGAGATTGGAGGATGAGTCTATTTTGAAGAGGCAGCAAAACAAGGAACAACAAACACATAAGTAAACCAAAAATAAAAACACATTGGTTTTTTAACTCATTCTTTTAAGTTCATATTTATTCATCTTTCATTCAACAGTTAAAAACTATTTTAACATATTATCATAACGTCCCATTACTTAATAGTCGTGACCTTTGTACCTCGTCTTATTCTATAATAAGTTATAAACAAATATCCCATGAGTTCGATGTTAGTATGTTACATCTTCTACCTATAAATGATAGTCATCCTTGAGTTTTTATGTTGAATAAAGAACAAGTGGTTGCTTTATAGCATGATTTATAGTAACTTTTACGTCTATGACGCCCTTACTTATATGACATGGCATAATATGTAATTGATTGGATTTTTTTAGTAAAATTTTTGACATGCATGAATAATTTAGTGGGCAACCAACTTAAACTGAGTAATTAGAGTTGCATGTTTCATAATTATCACAAAACTTAATCATGAAACAAAGTGGAGCATGAATTAAGATGGGTTAGACATGGCGATGGCGACACTTGTGGTTTTATTTTTATGCACTACAAAAGCAAGTTAAACGCCTTATTTATTTATGTGTTTAATTTTTTTAAAAGCAATCCAATAATCTATCTCACATTCTATATACAAACTACACATATATACGTATCGCTCTCATAATCAGACACAAACTCACAATCTATTAATTAATAAGTTACTCACATACTACCGAACATAGGCCATTTGGTCCAAGTTAAACGCCTATTTTCCAAACAATTGTCGCAATTGTTTTTAAACATATGTAGTTTTTTCTTTTTCTCTCTATTATGAATTATGATTATGATTAAACAAATATTGATAATATTCCTTTTAATTAAGACTAAACTTCAAGAATTACGTTTTCGTTTAAGAAAATTATAACTATGATTAATGACGTAGTTGACTAGTTCTCATAATTCTTCTTGGTTCTTGGTCATCAACATTGCAGATGGAACGTTGATTATCTAGCCTGGCTTTTGTTTCTTATTTATAAATGGTATTTTGTTTCTTATAAACTAACTATTTTGATATGTATACTTTCATACTAGCTCAAATCTGATTATTTCATTAAGTCTAGTACTCTTGTCTTTAATCAATAGGGTTTTGTTAGAGAGTAATGCTATGTGAGTTTACTTATATAGATTAAAAGTTAGACTTATTTTTTCATTAATTAAATTTTCTCTCCCTCCTTATAAAACATTGTATTTAATATGTGTCATGTTCTTCTTATTATGTCTTTATTTAAGTTTGTATCAGTAAATATATTTATCATTTTTCTTTATCTAATACTCCGTAGTTTTTAATACTATGTAAATAATCTTATAGGAAAAGGAAAGGATAAAAATGGAAAATGGCCTCCATAGTTTGATTGTGGTCGGCTGCCGTTTGCCCGTTTAGACGAATACGGTTGGTTTGATGCAATCTTACTCTGATTTGCCAGGGCCCCACAAAGTGTAAAGAGCCCACTTTCATATTAACGGTAACCCACATCATCTACGCTGCTATTGTTCCACTAAGCATATCTTGTCTCCCCCTAAAAACAACATACATATTTTTACTTTTATGCGAGAGTCAATATTATTTAAATTTTTTTATGGAACTGAATGAAAAGGTCAATTGTACCAGATATACCTAAAATCTGTAATTAGTGAATCATATAGCTAACTCTAAGTATAGCTGAAGCAAAATTACAAAGGTCAATCAGGTTGTTAGCATATAAGCAATTAACTTTTTTTCGTTTTCAAAATGTCCCACATAGTTGCAATTTTCATTTTATCAATTAATATATCTTTTAGTGTAATTATTTATAAAATCACACGAGTAAATATTAGTTTGTACAACTTTCAATTTAAATGGGTTGCAAAAGTTTTGAATGGAGTATTTTTTGTTACAATATGAACAATTAAAAAGTAGAGAAATCGTATACTTTATATGGCGGATAAGGAAAAAAGTAAAATTTAATATGAAGATATCATCCCCACTGTTCAAAAGTTTTCATTAATATAGTAGGAAAATAGAAGTAGTTGAGCGGTTGTAAATTGAAGAAAACTGAATTCTCAATCTGCAAAATTTTAATCCCAGCTAATATCATCGAAATTGTTTCTATTTCCTAGTAAAATTGGTTGCTTAAGCTCATGTTGGAGTAATTCATATGTATATAATGAATATTATTTGGGCTAATATAATGTTTGGCTTTTAAAAAAAGTTTGTACAACTTTCATTCGGTATGTATTAAGTAAGAAGAGACCAATTTTATCCAATGTCATGTGTAATTACAAAAGTTTCTAAATCTTGAATGCATTGTGATGAGCCAAATAAGTGTCTATTTTCATAATACTATTGCCTTTCCTAAAAATAGTTAAAATTATTATTCGTTATGTCCTAAAATAATTGTCTATTTTCATAACACAACAATCAAATAACTTTTTAAAAGATCAATATGCTATATTTAGTCAACAATATAATAACATATCACTAGTTTTCATATCAGTGGTTTGGGGTAGTAACGGTATGTTGTTGTAGTGTAACTTCTTGTGTGATTGTATCAGTGGTTTAGGGTAGTAACGGTAGCTTGTTTCAGGTGGGTTAGCTTGGCAACTCTCAAGTGATTTTGGTCGTGTTTTAAGTTGTTTAAGATTAACGTTGTCGAGTGACTTAGGTGGGTTGTTTTAGGTGATTTTGATTGTTGTTTTTTGTTAGATTTAGTTTGCGGTTGTTGGTTAATGGTTTTTGATGGTTTAGGTGGTTGTTGGTCGGTAGTTGTCGACAATGTCAGGTGGTTTAAAGTTGTTCTGGTACGGGTTTCAGGTTGTGGTTAGCCCTCTCAACCTTGGCTTGCAAGGCTCGAGGGTTATGTTCTAGGTTAGGTGGTTCATCGAGGTCTGGTTCATGTGGTTCATATTGTGATTTTAGGTGGTTGTAGTTGGTGGTTTCAAGTTGTGTGGTCAGTGCATTCAGACTGATCGTTTCACATGGTTTCAAATCGACAGTTTCAAGTGGTTTTGAATGGTTCAGGTCTACGGGGTCATGTGGTTGCAAATGGTTTTGTTTAGCGGTTAAAGGTGGTTTTGGTAGTTTCAGATGGTGTTCGTTGGCGGTTTCAGGTGGTGTCCATTGATGGGTTCAAGTTGGTGGGGTCAGTTGGTTTTGGATGGTTACGTCAATGGGTCAGATGGTTGTAAATGGTTTTGGGTCATGGTTAGTTGTTTCAACATATGGTTGTCTAATGATCATGTTTGATTTTCTCCGTTAGCCGTCTCAACACCTCATACCCCCACTCGATTGATTGTGTGGTCGGAATTGGTTGGTTTGAGGTTTTGGCGGGTTTCATCTCTTCTGTGAAGGTCAAGGTATGGATGCTTTCATCCCTTTTCACACTCTCTACTAAGTGACCACCTTTGGTGGTTTTGTGTTGCGTTAAGTATGGATAACGGGGTTTAGTCACGTGATTGTTGGATTTTCCTTTAGGTTGATGTAGTCTTTAGGGTTGTAACATCCCATCTTACCACGACCACAATATTGTTCGCTTTGCTTCCTGGTGCACGACTTTTTCTTGGCGACTAACGAGGACTTCCCAGGAGGCCACCCATCCTAGTACTATTCCCGCTCGAGCACGCTTAACGGGGGAGTTCTCGGGGAATCTGTTGTGATTGTGGGCCCAAAACGTGTTTGGTAAGGATGAGATTTATTTTATAAGCCCGAGATCTCTCATGTCCACGACCGATGTGGGTAACGCCCCTCAAAGCCGAAAGCACGGGACTATTCGAGTATCCTTCAAGTTCAACCAAAAATCATGATGGAAGGATACTTATAGCCCATTACATTAGACTTATAAGGTACTCAAATTTCTTATCTCTAACAATGTGGACAGAGTGTTACAAGGGTGGTTTTAGTTAGAACCTTGGAGTCGTTTTGATTGAAATGAAATGTAAGGGTCATTATTTGAGTCGTTTTTTGTTGAATTGAAGTGTAAGGGTCATAGAATATTGGGGTCCTTTTAGTTGAATCCATTGTGTTGTTGCAAGTCTTGTATCTACTAGCATTTTGCTAGTTTTTATTAGAGGGTTAAAATCACCAAATAATAATCAAGTTTAACAAGTGTTCACTCAAAGTCACTCATACTTTTGTTCTTTTGATTTAATCACTCAACTTTCATTAAGTGTTCAAATATTAATAATCAAATTTTATGAGTGTTCATTTAAAGTCATTCATACTTTTATTCTTTTAATTTAATCACTCAACTTTCATTAAGTGTTCAAATATTGTGAAGTTAAATTAATTTTATGCATTATCTTATGAATTAATTATTGATTAATGAATTACTATTATTATTAAAATTTTGAATTGATTTACGCATGTTTCGTTTTTGTATTCAAAAAAGATTTTTAATGATATATATATTTTGTGTGGCACACGTACATAGTGTGACAACAACAATTAAAATGAAAGAGATAACCCTATGTTGCTTTTTAACTTTGCGATCAACCGTAACAATTAAAATATTCAAACCCCTGGTTCACTTACGAACGAAACAACTATTAATATACTTTGACGGTTATTTCTTTCCTTTTAATTGTAGTTGTCACACTATGTATGTGTGTCACACAATATATATGTATATCTATATCTATATATGTATACTAAAGGAGAATAAAATGTTACTCTATGTTTTGTTATATAGACAAAATGACACGTGACGACTTCTCATAATTTAAAAATAAGTAATTATTTAAATTTAAAAGATGAATTAAAAAATAAATTTAGATAGAGTTAGATAATATTTAAATGTAATAATAATTAATTAAAAAATATATGAATCATAGTCAAACACTAATTAAAAAATAATATTAAACTATTAAACCTATAAAAATTGTGAATATAAAAATTGCCTAACTTAAATTGTCGGGTTTAAATCTAATATAACAAAAGTATGAACTTGATTATTAATATTTGAACACTTAATGAAAGTTGAGTGATTAAATCAACAAAACAAAAGTATGAGTGACTTAAAGTGAACACTCATAAAACTTGATTATTAATATTTGAACACTTAATGAAAGTTGAGTGATTAAATCAACAAAAAAAAAGTATAAGTGACTTTAAGTGAACACTCATAAAACTTGATTATTATTCTGTGACATAAACCCTTTTTATTAATACAGTATGTCGTTTCCATATAAAATTGTATCATTACACAAATATATGCGTTTTTAGAATGAACACTAATAAAGAGACCGAGATAAACTATTAAGGCACATTTAATAGAGAGAAATTTAAAGAAATGAACTGAAACATAAGAAAATGAAATTTACTGAAAAATTTAACATATTTTACTGTTTAGTAGTATCAGATAAATAGTATTAAAAAATACTAAAATATCACTTGTTATGTTACCATTATCATATTAGTATTTATACTTCCTTTAATTTTTGAATTTTAACCAACTCTCACAAAAAAAACACGAAGAAGTTTGGCTTAAGAAATCACATTTCTCCCCATTTCTTCACAATTCAAATGGAAATCGAAATGCAAAGGATTTGATTTTCCCAAAAGTACAATTCTCCGTGTTATTTTTTCTCTCACCACCAAACGATCGAAATGAGTTCTAGTTCATTTCCTTGGTCTCAATTCACCCTACCAAACATAACCTTATAAGTTTAATCCGGCTAAAGCTAACTAAACATTCACCTTATCTTTGTGGCCGGAACCGGTAACTTGTAAGTTTGTTTTCGAACAATCAAGTAATTAAAACACCAAAAGAGTTTACGAAATAAAATTAGAATTAAGTCATAAAGGAAATTTGCTTTCGGAGTAACACTAAATAGAAATAGAAACTAGAAACTAGAATTAGAAATAAAAAGAAGACGAAAAAAACCAATGACAAGCAAGATCTAATTAAACCACAGGGCCCCCACCATTATAGTTGCTACAAATACCCAACCTTTCTTTACAATCGACCCATCATCCCATACTTTATCTTTCCCCTATTTTCACTTCACCATTATATAACTTCTTCACTTTCTCTCTCTGAAAATAACCACACACCTATACATACACGCCTAGACTCAACTCAAATCCCATTTCTTTCCCATAAAGTTATCATTTTTCCGAACTGGGTTTCATTCTTTTTCCATAAATTATTTCATTTCATTTTATTTCATCCCATTTTAAACAGAAAAAATGGTGGACGTTGATCGTAGAATGACTGGTTTAAACCCAGCTCACCTCGCCGGACTCCGTCGTCTCTCCGCCAGAGCCGCAGCATCACAACCGTCAACCCCACTTCCGGCACGCAACAGTCTCATCTCCTTCACTACCTTAGCCGACAAAGTACTAACCCACCTTAAAAACTCCGACATACAAGTCCAACAAGGTTTATCCGACAAGGAATTCGCACGTGCCGAAGCTGAGTTCGGTTTCGCATTTCCACCAGACTTAAAAGCCGTTCTTTCAGCCGGGTTACCGGTCGGACCGGGCTTCCCAGATTGGCGGTCCTCCGGTTCAGCACGACAACAACTTCGTGCAACACTTGATTTACCTATAGCAGCTATTTCATTTCATATCGCTAGAAACGCATTATGGTCAAAATCATGGGGTGTACGGCCGAATGTTCCGGAACAAGCCATGAAAATAGCGAGAAATGCGCTAAAAAAAGCGCCACTTTTGGTTCCGGTTTTCAATCATTGTTACATTCCGTGTAACCCTACATTAGCTGGAAACCCTATTTTTTACATTGATGAGAATCAAATATTTTGCTGTGGATTTGACCTTTCTGACTTCTTTGACCGTGAAAAGTCAACATTGTTTGCAAAATCGGATCCCAAAAATATTACGAAGCAAATGTGTTGCAACCATAAAAATGTTACAAATAATATTTCTAGACGGAGTTTAGACGCGGTTGTAGGCGGGAAAACGCCACGTTGGATTGAGTTTTGGAGTGATGCTGCTGTGGACCGAAAAAAGCGGAACTCGAATTCTAATTCAAACACGTGTTCATCGTGTTCGTCATCACCGGATCGGTATTATGAAATACCAAGATCCGGGGTACCGAAATGGGTGGATTCGTATGTGAAACAAATCGGGGCGGTTTTGAAAAATGGTGGGTGGGATGAATCTGATGTGGCAGAAATAGTGGATGTGAATTCATCCGGGTTTTTTGATGGGGAAATGGTGTTGTTGGATAATCAAGCGGTACTTGATGCTTTATTATTGAAAGCGAATCGGTTATCGGAATCGCTCCAGAAAGCCGGGTGGAGCTCCGAAGAGGTTTCGGATGTGTTTGGTTTTGATTTTAAGCAAGTGAAAGAAAGGAAACCGGTGAAGAAAATATCACCGGAGTTAGTGGAAAAGATCGGAAAGCTCGTGGAATCTGTCTCGAAATCTTGACGGAGTTACCGCCGGAGTTGACGGTAACCGACAGAAACTTAGATTCTTTTTCTTTTTAATTGCAAATAGAAAATTCCGAAATGTATAATAAGTTTCGTTTAAAAAGAAAAGAAATTACTACGTGTTAGTGTTGACAACTAATTCTTTTACTGTAATTGTTAGTACTATTGTTATAGTTTAGAAGAAAAATTAATTCTCAATAAATAACTTGATGTTATTGATACATTTAAGTTTAAGGTATGTATTTAAACAACTGGTGATAATTAATTTAATTATCGTTATTAAATTACATGTTATCATGTTAATTTAGGTTATAATATGAATTTTCTATAATTAAATATTAATAATTATTATGTATAGAAATAGAAATATTAAATGTTTTATATAAATTTTAAATTTTCTTATTATTTAAAATTAACTCAAAATGAAATTATAAACTTTTAGATGTTTTTATATATAATTAGTGATTATATTAAAATAAAAAAAATCTGTCTATTTAAAATCATTTTCTTTATAGTATAAAATGGGTAAATTAATAATTAATAATTATTTTTTAAGATTTAAAATTATATAGAGATGCTTTATAAATAATATTAGATATAGGTATTAGATATTAGATGTATAAGATATTTTTATTTTTGCTTCTTCAAGTTTTTGTTATAATCTTTTATCTCATAATTCAATTCAATGTACAGTTTAATTCTTAAAATCTTTGGGGATTTAATTCTCGCATGTTACTAGTTCCTCTATAAAACGCGGTTTTAATCGAGTTTTATTTAAAGTATTTAGTATTAGATTTATATTTGCTATAAAAAAAAGTATTTGATTTATTTGTAATGTTATCGGCTAAACGAGTAAAATTATACTGAATTTGTAACACTAACGGCTAAGTTAGTAAAAAAATTGAAATCTTTAATAGTTTAATATTAGAATATTCCCCCCAACTAAATTAATATGTGCGGAGCAGTTTAAAATATTTAGTCAGAATTTGAATTTATAATATATTATTTGATTCAATTTTTTATTGGTAAAACTTTCATTATTATTAGTGCTATAATAATATATATCATATATTATATATTTATGTAGTTTAAATTATTACTCTCTCCGTCTCAAATTAAGTGTTTTGTATCAGATTTTACGGAGTTTAAGAAATTACTTTGTCTATAGTGAAGATGACTCTTTTATCCTTATTTTTTGCACAGACTCTCATGTATCAGTTTTAAGAAAAGATAAAATGATAAAATTAATTTACTACTTTTGAAAGTGGATATTTATTTTGCAATAAACAAAAAAAAAAAAGTAAGACACTTAATTTTGAATGGAAAAAATGTATACTTGTGTAACAATAGTAATTGAGTTGGTGAAGGGCAATATGGAAAAAGTAAAAAGAAAAAAAGAAAAAAAATTAAAAAATGGCACAGGTTACAAATGAGGGAATGCACGTGTGGAGGGTCTTTGTTGAACAAAAAGACGTTATTGGGTTTTTTCCAACGTATGGAGATCGAAAAAAGCAGCAAACAGTGGGGAACTTAACCAAACCACAACGATGTCGTTTCATCATGATGTTGCGTCGGAAATAATGTGACGGAAAAAGCAAAGTGTTTTTGTTTATGGGGTTTGGGTGTTTTTCATTTGATACCCCTCAACTTTTGTTTCTTTAAATTTAACCACATAAAATGTATATACTCTTGTTTAATTTTCCTTTTAGTTGTTGGGAATATGAAGAAGGGGGACCATTTTTCAGGTGCGGTAATGTATGGGAAAAGAGCATTATTTGGGCAGTTGAACCTCGAAAATGGGAAGTATAGATACTAGTGTATTAAAGTTGAAAATGATATGTGAAATAGAGTGAGATGAAGACGAAAGGAAAAGGGAGGTGGCAAACAGATTGCTTCATTAGCCACCCCACCTTCAATCTCTTTTGTTTTCCCACCATTTTTAAAAGTGTTTGAAAAACTCTATATGATAAAATGATCGGTTAAAATATTATATTTGTATGTTTTCAACATGTAAGATATAATGATAGATTATGTTGTTCATTTTGTAAAAATATGATTATAATGTTGTGGATCATTTTATTTAGTTACTGTCGTCTACTAAGCGAAGAGCCGCTTGCTTCCTTCCTTTTATTCGCACATAAGATGTGCAGGTAGCTTAGAGGAAGAGAAGCAAATCTTTAAATTTTGTTAATAACAACTCTTACTTCTATAATAAGTGATATTATGAATTACTATAAAAAGTATGAGTAAATAGTAACTTTTTCAACTCTATTTATTTCTTGTATTAATTAATTGGTAAAATTTGTTAATTCACTTCTCATTGTTTAAACTCAATTTGTTTTTGAGATATATAAATGGATTAGATGAAAAGAATTGAAAACCTAAATACTACTATATGAAAACAATAAATAATATAAGCGACAATCCTTCAGAACCTCTAGTATTTAGTCGGCAATCGAAGAATGGCTACTTTTTCTGATGGCTTATGTTCCTTGTATTTGGAACTGTAGCTATGAGAACATGTACTATAGTCGAAGAGTATTATTGGTTGAATTTTTCAATCAAACTAATAAAGATAAACATTGCCAAAAGTTATTTTGCAACGAAGAATAACTTATTAATATGAATGGTAATATTTTCATTATAACTTTTAATAATTCATTAAAATTGTACATTAATTATTTATGTTTAAACTCTTAAATTATAATGGTAAGTACAAAAAATAAATTAACATGATAATGATATTAGAAAGCATTTAACATTATCAAAGAAACCGGTAAACGTACTTAACAATATGTACTTTAGTCGTCTTAGACCAGTGCTTATGACTGGTTTGTTCTTCTGTCTTTGATGCTTTCCAAGACAACGTCATAGGCAAGACGTCATTTTGGGTGTTGTCTTTGTGGTGTTTGTTCTTAGCGAGACGGAGCAAAGACAGTAAGTGTCAGCCAACTTATATTTTTTCTGCCTTTTATTTTGGGCATATAATAAAGGTATCAATGATAAATGTGAAGTCCAAAAGTTTAATATTTCATGTTATTATAGACAATGTTCTATTTTCGATCAATAATTTTAAGAATAGCTGACGTAACATTGACTCTCAGTTCATTTCGTTAGTCCCTTATGTCATTGGAGAGTGATCTTAATATTAAACAAAAAGGTTTAACGTATAATTTTGTTTTGTTTGATCATGCATATACTAATCTTATTGATGTATACATCCAAAAAGGGATAAAAAGTTAAAAAATGAAATTTACAAATAAATAGTAAATGCTACAACGGTTCTTTAGGAGTAGTTGCCTATATGTCACGTGCGTCCGACCGTTCCCGATCTCCATACCCATTAACTCATCACATCACTACATGTGCTAGCTCCTTCCGTTCCCCATCCAAATCTATATCTATATATATTTTTATAATACAAGATTAAGTTTGATAAAGAAAACTAGACATAATTTAAATGAAACCCTATATATGTGCATGTTTTACGATTGAATTTAATTTCACAATGTGAAACGATTAAAGTTACTTTATAAGATATAGTACAAAGAATACATTACTAATGCAAGTCTTCGGGTATGTTCGGGCATTCGCATAAAACTTATTAGTTTTCTAAATGTTTAAGCTAGTAGTACCATTGTTAAATGACAAAAAATTCAATGCTCGATTAAAGTACCATTGTGAAATTTGAAGTTAGCTAAATAGTCTTATTTTATTATTATTATTCTAGGCGTTTTATTTTTCCCATTTTTCAACTATAGCCTCTAACTATCCGACTAAATGTTTATATATATATATATATATATATAATAGAAAGCTATAAAATCCAATTTTCAGCTAAAAATATAAACTTCATCACATTTTTTAGTTATAGCCTCTAACTATTCGGCTAAATGTTTATATATATATATATATATAAATATAATAGAAAGCTATAAACTCCAATTTTTAGCTACAAATATAGACTCAACTATAATGTAATTTTGCAAACCATACACTTCATCTACACAAAAATTACATTACATTGCTGACTACTTATCAAAAAAATTGTTTAAAGTGGGAAGTTCCATGGATATGATATAGCCATTTTTGAAATGGCATTTTTACATCTTGTAAATGAAGTTTATAAAGTTAAATATATTGAGACAAATTAATAAAAACTCCTTATTCCACTAAAGTAAGTAAGATGTTTGTTTTGACAAGGTTATAAGAAAATGATATGATACATCACAAACAAAACTAGTGGTAGTGATCGGATGAATCGATTAACACCACTTTAAATGAGCTTGTTATTTGTTTGAAGTATGTTTCTTTAACTGAAAAAATAAAAAAAAATTCTATTTGATGATTCGAACAACGGAATGGATCATACGAAGAAATTATATTACTATGCAAAAGCGTCTTCTCCTCAAGAAATATAACTGTAAACATTCTAGTCATAAATTCAGAGAGAGACCCGATCCGATGAAAGGTGTTGTATTGGGCCGGCCCCATTACAGCATATCTGGCATAGAGCTAATTAAATCAATTGTTTCCCACCCTCGTGACAAAAGGACAACTTACATATTAAAAAGGTCTTATGAATGTTAACGTAACATTTCGCAAGAATAACTGCAAGATGAAGTTAACTGCTGAAAGTCTAACCTATAAGTTTGAAATATTTATAGATAAAAGCTGAAATTTTATATGTATACAGAAGGCGATTGACAAAATAGTTAGAACTTGAACTAAAAGTTTGAAGCTAAAAATAATACTCTGGTACCACTTGTATAATGTAATAGAAACACATTAATTTTTCTTCTTCCATAAACTCAAACTCTTTCTATAAGTTACTTCCAATAACTTACCTTTAAGTATTTCTTTTCTCACTAATCTTTTAGAACACAATGACCAGTTATTCTTGTGTTTAGTGTTTAGCTCAGTATTCAATTGAACAATGAAGTTTAAACACATGTATAATTTTGAGGTGAATGGTTTAATGTTCAATTCGGAGTTTGAGTGAACCCACAAAAATGATTTTAAACCAATCAAATAAAAGAAAAAGGAAAAAAAAAACTCTTAAAAGCAACGTTCAATTCACACGTCGAAATTAAATGCCAACTTTGCACACCGACAGGGTGTGGTGAACGTCGCCTCCCAATGTTCAAGGTCTGGAACGGCAACATCTTACCCCTCCAGTGCTTGTGCTCTTATAAGTTTTGTCTATCAATACAGTTGATACTGTAAATTCTTATAATTCTACATCTAATAATAAACGCCAAGTTAAAAATGTTAACATCATACATAAAAGAAAAGATGCCATATAGTTGGTTGGGGGCCATCTTTGGGTCAAAATAAGACAAAGCCTACTCTCTGATTTTCGTAAGAGCTAATTAATGTAAAGTATAGTTTGCATATAATTATTGTGAAATATATCCGATGCCTGTACTGTTTGAAATTGAACTAGATATTATATGTTAACGTTATAGATATATAAATCTATAGCTTTAAGCTCAATTTTCTTTATGATTGTCAAAAATTTCAACGGTTTATATTGTTTTTAAAATGTATGTATCTTTAACATAAATGGCCTATTTTTGGTATATTTTTCGATAAAACATAAAAGTAATGAAGATGTGGATAAACCATAACAATTACTCTCCTAGTGTAGGGTGGAGTCAATCTTTTATTGAGCAATTCAAGCTCGGTCAAATCAAGTTGTTATCGAGTTCGAGTTCGAAGTCAAGCTTTTAAGAGTTCGACTTGAGCTGTTATTGACCCTTTCGATGCTTAATTGATATTTATGTGCATGTAATTTGGATGTATAAATGATATTATTATTACATATTACTACTATTGTTAGACTATTTTATAAAGTTTTTTTTTATTAGTTTTCACAATTTGTATTAAATATACATATATATTTGAGTTGATTTTATGTATTGATATTTATTTTACATTATATTCCAACCTCCAAGGCTCTTTTTTCATATCTTGTTGGGAAAAGGTTGGGGAGTCCTTGTTTTATTCTAGAAAAAGCGGGAGCCTTAGGCATGCTCAACAAGGTAACCTAACCATCAAGAACAAGTATCTACTTTGATTGCAGACGCATATCCATCAACCTGCTGGTTCTTTTTCTAAAGTAGCAATGGGAGAATTCATCTTGGATGTGCTTTTATTAACTGATTTACGTATCGGATTTCATTCGCCCCATGATTGGGAATTGTTGTAGGAAGAAATGTAAAGAACGAGAGTTGTTGAAACTAGCATATTGGAAGATTAATATTAAATAAGTTTAATTGTTAGAAAAATTTATATAAAATTTTAAGTTTTTTGAGTCGAGCTCGAGCTATCTTAAGATATTTTTGAGTTGAACTCGAGTATACATAGTAAAAGCTAGTCGAGCTATTGAATCGAATTTACACTCATCCTATATAAGTCAAGTTGAACTCGAGTCATCTCAAACTCGAATTTAGCTTGACTCGATTACAACCCTATAGTACTCTATGAAAATGGCCAAGCTATATGCTTCAATACTTCAACAATAAATATATGAAAATTACCTAAGTTAAATAGGATGAAAAGACATGTGTATCCCTAGGATTAGAGGTAGGGGACTAGCTAGCTAGGGGGGAGGTGAGTTATTTGGAAGAGTGATATTTCATATCTATTGTCTACTTATGTTATGGGGTGGGGGCCCTTGTGTTTTGAGTGTTCCAATTGGTAAAGGGTTTTCAATGTGGAGTTGCTTGATATTGCCATTCCATGAGAGACATAACCACAAGGCTTGGATTTGAACATTGGGTCAAGTATCTATGATCTGTCAAAGCATGGGAAGATGATTTATATGTTGATAGTGAAAGTTGTCACCAGTCAACTCTCAAATTTGAATTTAATGCATATCAAACAACAAAGTATCAATGCCATTTTTATTATTATGTCTGACGTACTTCATATTTTATCAAGTTTATGAACTGGCTTACTGTAGTTGGAGTCGTATATTCAAGGACCAAAAGAAAGATTGATATATGTTATTAATTTTTCATAATTAACTAAATATTGTCATCTAACCGATTGACTTTTCAAACTGCTCATTATTGGTTTGAATGTTTAGTATGAATAGTAGTAGGTGTACAAATTTTCAGTCTAATCATGCATTCAGGAAAGGGAAAGAGCACAATTTTTCTTGTTCATTTTGTATGGTAATCGAGCATTTGAAATTACGGCGATTTAACATCGATTGATGTGATTAAGAAATAGTGCATATATGTGGGGTCGGTACTATTAGGGTTTAGGTATGTGAAAATGGTGTGATCCCAAATCCAAATTCGTCAACTTATTGACATTTGCTAAAACGCACAAGTAGGGACCCTTACGCAAGTAATCTTTCTTTCTTCGTGTTTGCAATCTTAACGATTGATGTTAAATTCATTGAACCAGACCCGGCACGGCCCCTACAACCATCTATAATTCTTATCGTTCTCAGAGTCAACATTAAGCATAAAAGGTTAGTATTAATGCCGTATGTCTGTGGTATTTTATTGAATATGTATAAAAAAAATATCATGGTGGACTGTTTGTCGTCTTTTATATCTTGAAAAGCATGATATAATGCATATGTTTGTTTGTCATAAGAAAACGGGGGAATCCCACGATTCAACTTAAGAGGGTGTCCTACTTGACAGCTTATCCCACAACTATAGGTGCCCCATCAAATGAACTTGAAAGTATATAAACGAAATGAGAAGCTTACATCATGATAATTATTATTTATTGTAAATATTAAACCACAATTAGAGTGATGTTAAACCATGATTCTTGTTATTATAATTAATATTATAAATATAAATATTAAACCACAATTGAAGTGGTGTTAAACCTTAATTAATTAGAATTAGAAATAATATTGTATGGATTTGAAACCGCTCAAAATCGAATTGAATCTAACTAGAGCAAAAATATCTTTATATGTATGAGTACCATATCTTGATTATAATAACTTATTTTATTGCATAAAACGATTGAGATAATTATAATTATATGCACCAAGATTTATTTATGAGTGATATTTCCACTGCACTTTTTAACAATCTATTAAAACTGTACATTATTATATGTACGATACAAAATCTTAATAAATAACTTTATGAATTTATTAAAAATAATAATAAAAATATCATCATTCATTATTTTTAGCTAAGTTGTTCAATTTAATTAGTTTGACCAATATAGATAAATTTCAACCGAAATCAACAAGTTCATAAGAAAATGGCTAGAAGATGCTACCTAGCGCTGCTAACAATCGTTAAACATATCTTCTTCATTATTCTTTTCAATAACTAACAAGTAACAAGAGTATGCTACTTTGACGAAATCTGAGAGATCCTTTTACGATGGTTATCGAATAGTCTACTAACATTCTCGATCTTTTTATTTACGGTGATTGCGACAATATATTTAGTGGACAACAATCTCGTAGGGATCAAGCTCATCGCCTTACACACAAATTTAATCCAGTTAAGCTCTCCGTAAAAAGAGTGAAGTGACCTCTAATTAAGCAAGTAAGCATTGTTTACATTAAGTTAAATTAAAATTTTGAACCTCCACAAATGTACGTGTGAAAGACTTATCCTAATTAGAGAGATTAGTTTCTCCATTCACACTTTATTCCTAATTCATGCATCATATCTGATTTCAATTACTCTTGAGAACTGTTGTAATTTGTTGAGTCCCTTAGCCAAGCTCAGCCCATCATCTCATCTCTGATTAGCCCAATAGTTTTAGACCTACCGTAAATAAATACTAATTATTATTAATCAAAAAATCAAGACTCTATTCTACTATCTATACTTACATATAAAATATTTTATACATTTTCTTTTAAAATTTAAAAGTTATAATTTATAATTTTTGTTATATATATTTATTTATCTAGTAAATAGAGAAAATTTGAATTTAGTTATATTAAATACTTAATAGGGAATGACTTGTAAGAATATATATGGGTTAATGACAATTTAAACTTATTCCACATTGGATTTAACTGTTAGTATTATTGTTAAAATATGTTAGAATGTGTTCTATTAGTTAGGGGTATCCGTAAAGTAATAATTAGTAATAACAAATCAATATCAAATATAATATAATATATCATTTCTATCTTTCTGACACATTTTTTAGTAAAAACAGTATCACACCTTTCGAAAATCAACATGAAAAACAATGAATAGACGTGGTACTATTAGACTATTCGTACCGAGTCGTATCAACTTTATGTTCTTAAAAAAACGACGTGCGATCGACAACTATAATGTCTTTTTATTTATTTCTGCTACATAGTGAGGGTACCATACTAGTATAACATAAAACATTTAGTTGCGAATAATATTTTTATAACATACGATTACAAATTGATCAAGAAAAATTATATAAGAAACATAATTATATCTAAGTCCGATTTTAAGTTCATTTGAATTTGTGTACTAGTAAATATTGCACAACTACGAGCGTGTGAGATTAATAGTGTATGTGTAACATCTTTCGCATGATAGTATTGTTCTGGTTAAATTATGTCATGTGGTTTGTTTACTAAAATAACTAGATAAGGGAAATAAAACAAGAAGCCATTTTTAATAAACTGTGTACAGGTATACAACTAAGTCTATGTCATTTGACTGTATACAAGGGAAACAAATTTTGTGTATGTTTACTCCGGTTTATTTCATATGTACAAATGAACCAATATTATATACTGTACCATTTATTTATACGAATTCTAAAAAAGTTTGAACATGTTACATCAGAACATTAATACCCACAAACATGTATGGGTCCATTGTAGAAATTAAACATTGGGCCAGAAAAACGTTAAAAACATGTAGTCCATCAACAAGACGTACTTTTGACGGATAATCACGTTAAAAAGTTTGAAACTCTAACGCTAAAATAAAATGAAAAATCAATAAACTTAACTTCAATACTAAAATGAGGTTAAATACGTCTTTTGTCAATTTCGTTGCATAACAGACTATACAATTTATTATTTTTAGTTAATAAATTAATAAAATAAAATACTTTATATATATATAAATATATATAGTATCAGATCTAAAAAGAAAAAAAGTTGAAGGAAAAAAGGAGAGAAAAATATATTTAAAACTATGATTCAGAAAAAATAACTATGATTCAATAAAAAATAAATATAATTTACAACTGAATCAAGAGTTATTTTACTGAATTGAAGGGTTAAAAAACTTTTCTCTCTTTCTCCAACAAATTTTCTTTCTTTCCTTGAACCCACTCCTATATATGTATATCTTTATTAATTATCTTGATCCATTATGAAGTACTTATAAAATTATTCGTTGGAGTTATCGTATTGCAACGCGAAAAAGGTTTCAGGAGAAGCCAAACGAGTCAGATTAACATAATCTTGAGGACTATGAGCCGATGCTCCTGGAACTATTAGCCCAAATAATCGAACTCCCATTAGAAGGATCCCTTCTTTGTAATTTCTTCCATAAGCATATGGCAATACAACACTTCTTACCATTTCGAAAATAGCATTTAAATACATCGGTCCAATCGATTTGATTGAGAAGTAGTTCTTGTTCGGTTCTTCGTTCACCAACTGCAACAAATTAAACAATTTTAATAGATCCCACAAACTAAATGACAAACAAATTTTTAATTAAATTTGAAAATTAGGGTTAGTTACCAACATAGTACCTGTCCTTCGTAGAAGCTATTGAAGTGATAACAATAGCCAAAGTGTTTGAAATGAAAATCATTATCATCAAACGGGATTCTAGGCACAATATCATTAGCATAAACGAATCGAAAATATCTTTTTACACCCAACAAATCATCCATGAATCGACAAAACTCATCGTTTCCAACTCTAGGTTGTCCAAATGTATACACACCTTCAAGTCTTTTTAGCAATTCAAACTCGTTATGAAATGCTAATATTGCCGGAAACAAGACAGCAAGTGCACCACCCAAACTGTGTCCTGTAACGACAAATCGTGCATTCTTGTTTTCTTTGAGTTTTTCTCTAAGAACTTGCCTAATTTTGTAGTATGCAAAGGTGTTTTCATTGTATCTGTCTTCTATGAGTTCTTTAGGTAACCACGCGTACTTTTTGTTGTTCTTTTGTAATCCTAAGGCTTTCAAGAAACCCATGTGAACTTTACCTATGCCATCAAGATTGAACCATGAAAGATCAAGATCCGTACACCAATCATCTGCACTAAGTGGTGATGTCCCTCGAAAAGCAACACAGATTAACTCGAGATCCCCACTTTTATCGCTAAATATAAAAGCTTGTGTCGGGCGTTCCTGCTCTGTCATTGGTTTCGTATCGAATGCTAGGCAAAAAAAAATGTGGAATGAATTATTTAATACATAGTATGTATAATAGTATGAAATAGTAAGTAAATTCTTACCATTTGAACAGTTGTAGAACCCTAAATACTCCATCTGCGTAAAGAATGTTTAAGAAATCAAATTAGCTAGTTAGATTATAACTGATTCATTTCTTTGTCTTTTCAAAACTAAACTACCATAAAACTTGTATTTATTATTGTTATTATTATATTTGTTAAGTGCTCTCTATGAATTCAAAGAACCTTCCAATGATCTTGGACTATTTTCTGGACACGAGCTTCGTTCTCGTATGCAGTTTTAGCAGCCATGATCGCGAGTGCACTATTGTATCTTGGATCTTCACGAGGAATTTGGTCATCTAATTCCAATCGTGTGTCTGTCAAACCGATTATAGATGAGAAATTTGGCGACTCTCGACATAGTTCCACGTTCTTCCCTGAACAATATTAGACATTGATCAATGCTTTTTTACCGGAGAACGAACCATTAGAAACAAGTGCATTAGTAAAATTACTAAATAGATGCAACCAATATCTAGTATTAGAAAGAATATATTAGATGATAAATAACCTCGTAATGTATTGACGACGAGCACGAAGAAGCTATCATAGTATGACCAAAGGTTGAGGTAAGACTCAATGAAACGCCCATAACTCTCCATCAAATTGGAAATCAATTTGAGACCCTTAATGATGAGAATAGAGATGAAGATCACGAACCTCCGACAAAATGTTCCATACAACAACTCATCGTCATTGGAGTTTATGAATGTTCTTGCTCCAATGTGTTTGTGAAATAGAAGCCGAAACATTTCTCGAACTCCCACCTTGTCAAGATCCAATAACATATAATCAATGTCGTCGTCCATGTTGACTGTCTATTAGATAACGTCGTTATTTGGCTTTTGAAGAACAAGATCGGCGATCAAGACGATGACAGCATGCCCTATTTTGCTACTTATATAATGGAGAGAGGAGTTAACTTCGCGTTCAATCTCGGTTATTGAACTTACTCTTTCGACACTTATTCTCCACAAAGCTAATAAACTATGCATGGCTAGTTAGTTTAAATGTTTGCCTAATATCTCATTGAATTATACTTCATCTTTGTTCATGAGTTTTGTAAGAGTAATGTACGTATCATTAAACTTTTAAGAAAGTTTATATTTAATACTTGAGATATAGTTTGATAGTACAAAATTTGGGTTTTAGGTATCCCCGTGGAAAAGTAAAGGAATAGAACTGAATGGAGTCGTCTCAAGTTTCCAACTGGAAAAAGTCATTACCGCATTACATAAGATAGCATTTATCTTTATGAATAAGGAAGTCATGTATCACGTGTAATAACCAAACACTAATATTTAAATAGGTAATCCAAGATGAAAGATAAACATAGTTTGATATCATATATTTTAAGCTATTTATTCATCAAAATTTCAAAGGTCGCTTGATTTTTCTTATGACTGTTAAATATCATTTGTTAATATTGGTTTTCATAAAAAAGAAAAGAAAAAAAAGAAAAAGAAAACTAATAATAATGTTACAATTATATAGTATCACCAAAAAGAGTAATAACTAAGGGCACTTTCATTCATTTGTCGGTTGAAACCGTTAGGACCGGTACTGGTGGTGCGGTGCCGTCAGTTTGATTCGTCGATTTCTTTCATTTGAAATCTGACACTTCATCGCCAATTATTATTTTTTTATTTTTTCTTTGTGTAACGGTTAAAAAAAAGTATTAAAAAAATAATATTTTGAAAATCAAGAAGGCAACAACCGGATTTTGAAAATTTTAAAAATCTTTTAATCTTTTTTATTAAATTTTTATTTTACCCACTAATTCATACTCAATCTTTACAATAAATATATACTCACTCCAAACAACTATAATTCATACAAAAAACAATTACTTCACTATATAATTCATATAATTACACACTCATTTCATACACAAAAGCTACACACCACTACACTCATTCATACATAGAAACTACACACCACCACACTCATTTCACACACAAAAACTACACACTACCACACCCATTTTATACACAAAATGTCTAACAACAAAAACAAAAAAACATTTTCATCAAATATATCCCAAGATATGTGGAACAATTTGATAAAATCTTAAATCCCAAACTCAAGTTCACCATATGGTTCTTCGTCCGCTCAATCAAACTCTCCGATAGCGTTTCAATCGTCTCAACAATTCAGGTTTGCACAATAAACCCTTAGGCTCACCAAGGGTGTTAAAAGCCACAACAATATTCACACAGCTCACACCCACAAAATCCGTACTTCTGAACCCATACCAACAAAAATTTCTCCGTTTCCAACACCGAAGTTGAAGAAAGTGAAGACGAGGTACAAGTTGAAACCCAAGTCGAAGCCCAACAAGACACGAAGCAAAAAAGAAAGCAAGTTCGATGGACTAACGAGGACGCACGAATTTTAGCCGAACGATGGGTACATTGTATTCCGAAAATGGTGTACAAGGAAAGTCGCAAACCGACGTGAGTTTTTGGAAAAAATAATACAAAAATACTATAATTCCTTAGTCGCCGAAAAACGTAATATTTATCAACTTACGGGCAAATAGAACAAAAATTGCACCCGACGTCAAAAAATTCAACGCAATCTACAAAAACTATTTTGAGTTTCACCCTCAAAGCGGTGCGCAAGATGGAGACGTTTTAGAAGTTGCCCGAAAGCACTTCAAGCAACAAAACAATAAACGTTAATTCATTTACGAGCAATGTTGGAATGTACTAAAACATTAGCCGAGGATAATGAGCAACAAACGTACATTCGAACCCGACCCGAAACCCATCAATCTTGAAGCGGGTGACTCCTAACCGGTCAACTCATCTCTTGCAGCTAATATGCAAAGGTTGTTGACGACCCACTACTTCGTCCACCCGGTCGCAAGGCTAAAAAAATTTCGGGCTCATCGGACGCGGCTACTTCATCAAGAAGTTATAAGACGAAAAACTTGAAGTCTCGAGAAAGTTAAGAAAACCGCATGCCTTCAACAAATCGCAATTCATACAATTACCAAAAATTCGACCAAAAAGTTAGCTTTCAAAGCGTTGAATTTTCTTTGTAAAAAATTACCTAAGCGTGCATATAAAGGAACTAAAAATGACTAAAGTCGCTCGGAAAGATGTGTTAAGCACGTATGGTTCGATGCTTTCGACACTAGGTGAAGATTCAGACGAAGATGAACATGAAGCAAAAGACGAAGAATCAGTTCCGATTAAACTACTTTTAATTATTTAGTGTGTTTTTTATTATTGTATTGTTTTTTTAGGAAAGGTAATATTTTCTTTTTAAGAAACGTATGTTTTTTTTTTAAATTAATGTAATGTTTTTTATTTTAATGAAATATATTTTATATTTTAATAAGTAGATAAGGATCTTAATTGGCAGGTAGAGATGCGTCGCTGAATATTCTTTGTTCCTATTTTGAAGAAAAACACTATAGAACAATGTGTCATGTTTCACCTGCAAATGTGTAGTGCATGGCAACACGATCACATTCCTTACTTAAAACTAACCATTCGTCACACCTATTTGCCTTCTTACACATTCAAAAAAGAGAAATTAAAATTAAAAAGATAAATAAATGAATTTCTCAGAAAGAAGATACAATATTTATCTGAACTGAAGTCCATAACTTTGACTTTGATTTGATTGGGAGTATTTTAACTAGTCCTCCACACCTATGTTGTCCTCAAAAAGATAAATAATTAATAATAATAATAATAATACGTTTTCTTGTAAAACCTTTTCTTTTATTTTTTTATTTTTTATTTTGTCATTATATAGAATATATGAGTCAAAGCCAATCGCAAACACACATATGTTTTACAATTTTCTAAGAAAAAACAAAGTAAATACGTGATGATGTATTGTGTATATTGTTTACTATAGGCCGGTTAAGTAGTAGTACTATAGGCCTTGCGGCTTGGCCCATTATCGTATAATTCCTAGCTCACATTTTATTTTCTCACCAAACAAAAGGTAGTATTAGAATAGAATAATGTTCGAATATTTTGAAATGGAGCAATCTGATATATAAATACCTAAAAGCATGCTATGAGCAAATTCTAAACTTCAGCTAATCCTTTAAAGTTGCCTATTAAACCCGCGAAACATAACCAAAAATTTCTTATAAATGCAATGTTTCATTTGCATAATAGTGTTGGACTATTAGTGCAAATATTAAACTAATAAAGCAACCTTATCTAACAAACAATGATGCGTTTATTATATAAGACAGTCAGTAAAGAACATTGTATTGTACAATTTGGGATTTTGTGATCATCTAACATGTTGCTATGGTTGCTTGGTTGCTGCGGTTGTGGCTGCTGCTGGATTTGTGGGTAGCCACCATATCCTGCTGCATAACCTCCATACTACATAGTGGGATCTTGAGCAACTGAAGCATATTCCATAAGTTTTGTATACCTGCCCATACCCGTAGTACCCACCATTGAACTGGCTTGGCTCTACCTGAAGCATATCAACAAAAAAAAATTATGAAAAAGGCTAATGAAATATAATAGTCTTAAAAGAAATAATTCTACGTGAAAAAATTCAAAAAATTTAATAAAATCTTATCCAAACTGTCATTTTGAGATAACGCATTTATCAAAAAAATTATCCACCAGAACATGTAACCTACAACCGAGACCTCGTAGCTTTGCGGTTTGCGAGGCCACGACCCCAACCACGATCTGGTCTCCCTGCCACAAGATCGGCCCCAGGCGCGCGTCAGGCAACAACCCGAACATGCAACCCGCAAAGCCGTCCACACAACTAGCAAACTGCGAGTTGCTTTGTGGAGGGTGGTTTTTACAATTTAATTTTTTTTGGTATAAATCTAAATTGGTATTTTCTTTTAGTGTATTTTGATTAATTTCTCTTTATAATGCCCAAATATATATCGGGCCAAAGTAGTCAATCTCCCGGGCCACTAAATACAAAGGCCCAAGTGAATTGGGCTTAGAAAAAAGGCTGGAATAAATTGACATGAAAGCTCATATATCATACATTTTCAAGCATGAAAAAATTACCCAATTCATAAATGCATGAATGAATGAGATAAGTTAGCCTCTAAAGGGCATGGGCTATAATGATGAATGATACATGTCAGAAAAGAAGATGCAAATACAATGTACAAACTATGTTAGTGAAAGAGCCATACTATACACTTGATGAATCTAATAAAATTCTCAGGGTACGTGGTATACTATGTAGGGTCCATTATTTGTATTTTCTTTGTACACATACATGCACATTTTATCCAATTAATGAGCTAGAATTCACATGTTCATCGGAAGTGTCCACATCTATCAAGTTTCAAACAAAATGCCAGAATGGATCGAATAATGAAAGTTAAAACAAGTTAAGACTCAATGTCCACAAATTGAAGTAAATACTTACCGGTATATTATTTGTATTATCCAGTGATACTCGATTCTGAAGAAACTAGATTTCTAAATGCGTATTCTCTTCTTTTGTAATTAGAAAATTGCTATTTGAGTCTGATCTAGCAGGTAAATTAGACGCTTCGTGATTATCCCACAAATCGTATGTTGATCGCATTAACCAGTACTAGACATCAATGGTTCTGGATAATTAGGCATCGACTTGGAACATTACTTGAAAAAACAAAACCATATCGCTAAGACATCCCTTGAGGTTCTAAAAGCACATTGCTTTAATCAAAATAAATAATTAAATGGCAACTAGGATGCTTAGTCTTATCTCATATAAGCCATGTAAACCTTAAATTATATTGTCAATAGCAGGTTTAGGATATGAATCTTTAATACGTTATTCTGATGATTATAGCATGGCAATTTATGTAACATAATAACTCCAAAAGATCATTTGAATAAAATTGAAAAGAGTATAGATGATTTATGAGGGTATGCGTATATGTATGATTACATCGAACCTCACACAAGAAGACGTGTAGAGGTAGGTGGACTTAGATCTAGTTTGACCAACACATGACACTATTTTAGTTTATCTTGTTTTTGTTGTTTGTTGCTTTTGCAATATGGATAGGTAGCACTTAATTGGATTCTCTTTCGTGTGGCATGATCCTTCAATTTGGACATAAACACTCCAATCATCTTGCCCTTCTTTCGGAAGCAATCTCTCTCTCTCACACAATGGTAATAGAACCGAATATATCACGTTTATAATATTACTAATTTATTATATGCATAACTCAAATTCACATCTTTTTTATTTAATTAAGAATTTATTGTTTGAAAGTGTATTAAACTTTGCATGGTTTACTATTGTATGTGACAAACATTAAAAATTACTATTGTCGAATAACGGTGAGGTATTAGGTGATGGAGAAAATTCAGAGTCTAGAGAAAGGCCTAAAAGTAGTGGGAGCTTAGATGATGGAGATGACGATGATGGCTCAGATGAGTTAGCCACATCTATGGTTCCTTCGTTGAGAAGTTCCACTAGAACACCCAAACCTATTAAAATGTTCTCTCCATCAGCAAATTTTTTACTTTTAACTGAAAATGGTAAACCAGAAAATTATTCTAAAGCAACGCGAATGAAAAAACCATAAAGTGGTAGCTTGCTATGAAAGAAGATATGAGTTCACTTGAGAAGAACAAGATCGGGTCATTAGTACATCTACCTCGTGATAAAAGGGTGTTGCATAATAAATGAGCGTACAAGATCAAAGAAGAACTTGATGGTAAAAAGAGATACAAAGCAAGGTTACTGGTCAACGGTTCCAACAGAATGAGGGAGTTGGCTATAATGAGATCTTCTATCCCGTTGTTATGATGACTATTATTAGATTGATACTTGATATTGTTATTGCTGAAGACTTACATTTAGAATAGTTAGATGTGAAAACTGTGTTTTTTTTAACAACAAAAAAGGTACTCCAACTCGAGCTTCGACATTGAAAAGAGAACCGAAATATATTAAAAAAAAAAAAAAGCTAGTAAGAAACTAGCAACATTACAAAGAAATGACAAGAAGTGGATTTTTAAGCCACTCTGTCTAAGAAGCCTTAAGCTTTATATTTCTATTTACAAACTAAGAAAAAGAAAGGTTAACAATTGAGTCATTGATGGTATCCTTTCGAGGCTTCTTATCATCAAAAAGGGTTGTGTTTCTAAACTTCCAAATTATCCAACATGTAGACATAACTATAGCTTGAAAAAGAATCTTTGCGAGCTGGAAATCTGAATATTCTTGAACCAAATAAGCACATCGTCCATTGTACCATCAATGGATCAACCTAAGGGCTTTGAGGTAGTGGGTAAAGAGAAGATGATTTGAAAATTGAAGAGAAAAGTCTTTATGGGTTGAAAAGCGTCTCAGTAATGGTACTTGAAATTTGTTGAATTTATGAAGAGGAGTGGATACATGAGATGTGACATCGATCATTATTACTACTTGAAGAAATTCAAATCCTCTTATATCATATTGTTACTTTATCTCAATGACATGTTGCTTGCAGGTTCTGACATGGATATCAACAAGTTAAAGAGATAATTGTAAAAGGAGTTCAAAATGAAAGTGGTCAAGTGGTTTTTGCGTTACTTGAAAGGTACTTATAATATGGCATTATGTTTTACTAGAAGTAATGTCATTATGAGAGGTTATGCATATGCTAATTTGGGTGAATGTGATGATTCGGGTAAGAGCACTATGGGGTATGTGTTCACAGTTGGAAGAACGGAGGTTAGTTGGATGTCTAGACTTTAGAAAAGTGTAACTTTATAAACCATAGAAGCAGAGTATATGGTTGTAACAGAAGCAAGTAAAGAGCTTATATGCTTGAAGAATTTTCTGGTAGAGTTGGACAAAAAATATGACGATTGCGTTTTATACTGTGATATTAGAGTGTTGTATATTTCAAAAAAGAATCTGGTGTTTCTTAGTCGTATGTAACACGTTAGTCTAATGTATCATTTCATTCGTGAAATTGTGAATGATGGTACAATGTTGTTGAGTAAAATCATTGGTTAGAAGAATCCTGCAAATACGTTTACTAAAGTGGTCACAACAAAAAAGTTCAAGCTTTGTATAGCTTCAACTAACTTTCTGTAGTTAAAGGGCCTTTTATCGAAAGTCTATCGGATATGAGTTTAATCATTGTGTGTGTCCTGATTGTTGTCGGTGGTATGGATAAACAGATTCGACATGGTTGAAAGGGAATATGATTTGGGTTTTTCGATCTTTAAGTGGGAGATTGTTGAAAGTTGTGAAAATCGAACAAAAATCGAGTGAATTTGGTGGACACAAAATTGGGCTGCATTTCTCATGTCGTGGCGCGGTTCTTGAGTTGCTTTTGATCAAAATGTTTTCACGCAGGTGAAGTGGACGCAAGGTTTGGTTTTTGCATTGGGCAATAAAAGATCACGGCACGAAATCTGGGCGGCCATAAGGGTTGCTGCTATCGACTTGTTTCCTTTTTCAGTAATCTTATCATGAACAAAATCCTAACTACGAAAATAATACAAAATACTTTCTAATTGACCGTGGACTAACCAATCACCCAATTAAATATAACCACGTAAAATTCTCGTGTTGATTTACATTCTCGTATCATTTGTTGATTGTGTATTTTAATTGTGTTCAATTATATATGTTATGTGAGTACAAAATTCCAAACAACAACCCCCCTTTCCATCCAGCTTCTTGATAGATTTCTTCTAATGAAATCAGTTTTTATGTTAATAAAAACAGCCAAATAACATGCGCAGGTATTACAATATCGAAGATTGATTCGAAATATTTCTGTTAAATTTGTAGACTGCAATGATAAGCAGCAGCAAAAGAAAACATGCATGTTATTAATATAACATTGACTTGCATGTATGTCTTATACAGCGGCGAAGCTAATCTAGCTTCATATACAGGGGCCAAAAGAATTCTTTATTTTCTGCTATTTTAAGAGAGCAAGTTTTTTAGAATGTTACTGGTTAACTTAAAAATCTTATTAAATAATTTCAAAATACTTGAAAGAACGACCCTCCCATGCCTCCTTTCTAAATTCGCTTCTAATTTTATATTTATACGTATATATTAAAACTAACATTATGTATAGTATTAAAAATAGGGTATAGACTAATGCGTTTATATATCCAGATTAGCAATAGTACTCCGTAATTGATTACCGTATTAATTATATTCCTACATACAAAATCCTAACGTAACATACATATATACATGTATACAATAATAACGTACAGTAGCAAATAGAATAACTTGAGAAATCTGCAGGCCAGGATGAATGATAGCTGATTACCTCCATAATTACCAATACAACAAAATATCTTTATTTTGTTAATCCACAATTACAAATGAGACTTAAACCCCGTTACAAAGTAGGAGTTTAATTAGTTGCTGCATATATAATATATGCTTAATTAAAAATCCCTCTAAAAATACATATATGTATGTCCATTTCCAGTTTTCCACACCCCTTATTAATCTCCACTAATTTATCTAGAGAAAACAAAAAACCAATTATTCAAATTAAGTTCAACCCTTAATCACCTTCATTGTTAAAATCTCCAAACAACCATGCATCCACCACATCCCTATCACTTGAGCAACTCCATAGATCCCACAATATGATCATCATCAATAGACTCACCACAAGCTCTCATTACATGATGGTTACTCATCATGGTTGTGGTGGTGGGATAGTACCCGACAACATTGTTAATCACCGTTGTCGCCATGCTGGCCCCACCACCACCGGTACCACCAGAATTAACCGCCACATGCTCCAATGACTCAACTTGTTTTTTCAAAAACTTCATATAATGAACTGCTTCATCTAACATAGATGCCGTATCCATCTTGGTACCACCCGGTACTAATCTTTGCAATATTCTAATCCTTTCACTAATCCTCTCTCTTCGATGTCTAGCCGCCACACTCTGAGGATCTTTCGATATCTTGACGTTTCGTCTTTTTGGTGGCTTCACTGCTTCCGGGTCAATTTGAACCGGTTGCAATGCCGCCATCCGAAATATCATCTCCCTCATTGCTTCCACCGAGTTTGGTTTCTGATAAAACCAGCTCGCACGTGGGAAGCAATGATCATGGGAAGTTGAGAATTGTGGTGGTGGGATTGTAACTTGTTCTTGATTGGGGTAAAGTTGTTGTGGTGGTGTACGGTGGTTGTTGGTGGTGGAAGTTGATCCGTTGGAGAAGTATAAGTCCATGAAAGATGGATCGGGTTGAAATGGGTGAGAAAATGGGTCCGGGAGTTTGTCAAGTTCCATCATCATTGTCATCATCTCCATGTGTTTATAGGTTTAAGAAGTTATAATTTTATGAACAATATAAATAGTAAGTGATAAATGGAATGGAGCAGTGGAGGAATGTGTCAGTGGCAGTGGAACTGTGCAAGGGTTTATATATATAGCAACTTTATCTCTAAATATATTTAATTGTTTTTATTATATCTCTAATATTTATTGAAACAATAAACATATATTCATGATGATGATGATGATACATTCACTATTGAAAATCTAAGCATTTCTGTCCTGTTGTGCACTTGCTATTTGTGTGACAAGCTAATTAATCGGTCGGTGTAGAAGTCATATTTTTTTGTTAACTTGTTAAATGTTTATTATATTTACTCCTTTAAAATAAAATGGGAATAAGTTGAATTATTGTACGTGTTTTAGCCGTTGACTTTTGAACAAATCATTTATATTTGAAATACGAATCTTGAACTAAAGTACTTGGGCTAGAATACATTAAATATACCAAAATTCTACTCCAATACATTAAAAGTAACAATCCATTTATTAGTTTTTTTGGAAAATAATTATAATAAAAATCACTTGAACAACATTTATTAACGATTTATCTATATAGTGAATCTATGCGGACAACAACAAATAACCAGACGTTATTAGACTCGGTTCTCGTGTGTGACCCCTTACACGTGAATAAATGAGGTCATAATGTTTATTAGTATTGTTACAACATGTTTATGTTTGTGATGCTGATACCGCTAAATGACTAATCATGTTCGTTTGCTTTTTTCTATTTGTTTTTATGTTGTCTCTTCAATAAATATCAAATGTAATTGATTTTTATGGACGAAATACAAATTTAATAAAATCATAAAATGGTTTCTGATCAACGAAAATAGTATTATAGAAAGCGTTTAAGATTTAAGATTTAGAGTAAAAACGATCTATAAACAACAAAACAAAATTGGGAAAGTATTCGATGGGTGCATGAACCTGGAAAACAAAGGGGGAAAAAGTGGTAAATTTGTGAAAGTATTTTTTGGGGATACTTTAAGAAAACCCCACTCTCACATGACATGTGTCAGGACCAACAGCCTTCCGCCTCCATTTCAGATGTGGGCCTTGCCCATTGCTTTAATGGGCACATTAACGAAGATGATACCTCTTTGTGAGGGTGGGTAGTGAGGGTGGGTAGTGAGGGCACACTAATCGAGGATCACCCTTGTTATCAATAGGTTCGAACAAACTTTGAGTGGTCCTTGTGATGCATTCATCACTTGTATCTACCGTAGTCACTTAATAAATCGAACGCTACAAGCAAAGATTCGATAAAAAGGGTTTGGTTTTGATGAGGTTTTTAATCATCATTATTCGTATGACATTTTGAACAACAAGCGCTTGATATAACGGTTTAATAGCCTGATTGATCCAACTACATTGTCGTAAGTTCTGGTCTCATCGGAAACATGTATCGATATATAAAATTTGTTGTATAAATAGTTGTGTGGTGTGGGAGTCTTTGTATTTCTAAAATAAATCATATGGATATATAACTTTTTGTACATCAAAATAAAAGTTTGAATGGTAAGTTATTTACTATAATATTATACCGTAAACACATGTTTAGAATTTTTTTCATGTTCAAAATGTCATGCTCAATCAAATAAAACATTATTTGTAACAATTATATTTTTATGTGTGACAACATGATAGCTCATTTTAGCTGCAAGGTAACAAGATCTAAATCTTGAATATCATGACTAATCATTGGTTTGAATGTCATTTGGTCAGTACAATATTTTGGTGTTTAATGCTACAAATGGTACGCACAATCGAGAATTTATGAGTTCGGCTCATTCAACTTCAAGGATACTAATTCATCAATGGATGCTTCATCTTTGGATTCGTGTATCTATTGAAGAACAAAAAAGTACTATAGGTTTTTTGCTTTCAAAACAATATTGTTATATATATTGGCTTGTGTTAGCAATAAGACATGTAACATATGAATTATAACTTGTAACTAATTCCAAACAAAATCATGTATCTTGAGTGGATTCCATTTTTAAGAACCATCAAACTAGATGCAAATTGTCAAATCATTTAGATCCATCGACGGTGGTACTAACCACTAACTAACCTCAAGCTACAACTCTAAAGAAGTGGTCCAAGGTTTCCATTTAAAGCAATTTGGTTTGAAGTTTTTTATGGGTGTATAGACACTGATATTGATTACTTCAATTGGCCAAAAACTTACATATCACCATCAAATTGTCTAACCATTTCTAGCAGCCACCCTTCTTCCACTATGTCATCATTGTCTGAAAAAAGAACAACAAAAAGTTACTTCCAAGTTACTGCTATAACCAACTCTGAAGAACTTGCAGTTAACCCCACAAAACCCAGAAAGGTACTGTCAAAATATCTTTGTATGTATCAGCCATATAGCTAGCTTCCCTTAAATCTACTATCCCAAAAGAGCAACAATAGATATGACTAAAAATAGTTCTAAAGATAGGCCAAATGTCACTTAACATTCGTCTATCTAAGATAAAGCTTGAATGTGTAACCTGTTATAAAACTCATGGATGGTTAATACGCGACATTAAACGGATTTTAAGTCTATTTCCATATCTATCTATCTTTTCTCTTCGAGCCATACTTTCTTATATAAGTTTGATAGAAATGTCTAATTGAAAACGTTTATAAGAAAAGGTACCCGATGATGCAATCAATTTTATCGAGGCAAGTCATTAAAAACGTAATGCACCATGGGGCTTGTGTTTCCAAACAAAACAGATACAACTTAAACATGATATCGTAATCAAAAAATACAACGTAAAGGGTAACAGACTCCGTGACAGTCCCACAATCAACATGAAATACATAAATCGCATAACTCATAGTTAAAGGGACACGAAGCATCCGATATGTACTCAATTTTAAAAAGGCCAACCATTGGTTGATGATAAAGTTAGCTGGGACTGAATTGGATTAATTCGTGAATCAATTTTACGACTAAACTGATTGTTTCCCACGAAAAATGATTAAAACTTACCTCATACTCCGTATAACATTACAGAACTGTACACCCAAAAGTGCAAATTGGAAAATTGGAAAAAGAATGAGTACAGGATAATGCAAACAAGTTCGGTGAGGGAATTCGTCAAAAAGTTTGAAATCCTTGATCGTTACACGTGAATTGAATTACATTAAGCACACGGCGTTTTCATAACAAGTCAAACAATTGTAGAAAATTGAAAACATATGATGTTTACATCCATATAAATGGTTGTTTATGATTTTGTCTTATTACATTCATATATAATAGAACTGGATATCATTTATATGGAGTTGACGTAGACCTATAAGAAGCGCGCGAGAAGATGATGAGATTGCCAATCTAGCTGTTGAAATAAGAGACGTTTACCTCTCAAATGGGGATGACACTTGGATTTGAGGTCTGGGGAGCACTCGTAAGTTCACAGTCTCTTCATTACGTTCCCTCATCAACTCAAATTACTTTGTTATATAGGCGCCGCCACACATTGGAATAGTTTTTCTCCAGTTAAAGACAATATTCATGCCTAGAGGGTTCGTATAAATCGTGTCGCTACTCGTGTCAACTTAGACAAGCGCGAAATTAATATTCATTCGTTACTTTGTCCACTGTATGAAGAAGATATTGAATCATCTAACCACCTCTTTGCTTCTTGCATTCACTTGAAACTCATATTTGATAAGATTTGGAAATGGTGAAAATTGTCGCTAAATACCTATACTGTTATAGACAAGGTAAAATCATAATCATCTTTGAATGTCACGGAGCCTTATATATTGCAGTTATCATTTGTGTTGTTTCAGCGATTTGGAGATCTCGGAAAGGTGTTCAAAGGAGAGAAGGTTAACACTTTAAATATAGTAGACGACATTGTTACTAACTCTTTCAATTGGATCAGAAATAGATCGAAATCTTATAAATACTCTTGGCCACAATGGTGTTGTAATCCCCCGAGTTGTCGAGTAGGGAGGTTTTCATATTATACTTTTCTATGTCTCACTAGTTTCTTGTTAGTGGACACTTTTATATAATAGAATTGGATGGAATGGTAGAGATATCATCATTAATCATTGATGTAGGCCAACAAACTTTGAAAATTAACGCGGAACTAAGACAAAAGGAAACCTCAAACGTTGAACTTTTATTAACCAATGAATGAGCGACATATAATGTATCAGCTAGCGACGTATAATAAATAGTTGGAACATTTAGTTAAACATATGAGTTTTCACTACGTTTGAACATATAAGTTTATATGTATATGTCGTGCATATTTATATTTGTGTACTCCATGATAAGAGCTTCGATACGTGATAAGATGTGTCCAAATTAGAGTTGATGTGAATGAAATATCTATTCTCAAAGTAAGACATTTGATGTATGATTTGGTGGGTTTAAGTTTTGTCCCACATCAGTAGGAGAGCAAAGTCTAGATGGACCAACCAAGTTATAAATAGAGGTGTCTAGCTTTCATTCAAGTACACAGAAAAACACAACTTTTTCATTAAAGGAGATACAACTATTCTCCAATCAATCTTGTACAGTGTTAGTCAAATCCAATAGTACTAATTACTTCGATCATTATACCCTAAAAAATATTGAATAGTATTAGTCAAGTCCCGCGGTACATAACCTCAAATACTGATTTGATTTCCCAACCATTCCAAAACTTTCATCCCCAAAATTTCCCCCCAAAAGTGTTGTCATAAATCAAACAAGCGTTAAAAATTCCCCCCAAAATTTTTTCCCTAAATCGAACAGCCCTAAGATTTCATCCCTCACTCTCATCCTTTACCATCTAAAGCTCCAACTTTTATAAAACAAACCCCTGTAACAAATTTCTGAATTATGAGAATTTGTTACACTGATGTCGTTAAATACTTGTTTTTCCTTTGAAGCTACTTCGATCGACTGATGGTAATTGTTTAGTTTCGCAAACAACAATTAGCAGATGTTATGGTGGAGTTGATCCACCCTATACAATCGTTTTTTCCCCTATCCGTCTCACGCTTACTCTTCGTAGCGACTACTCTTTTAAGACGACGTCACAAAAGACCTTTTTGCAACGACATTTTGGGCTTTTGCAACGACTTTTGAAAACTTTAAGTTTTTTTCAAATGCGAAAATTTAAAATATCATTTCATTCGGGTTAAAACACATTATCCATACCCGATTCGAACCCAATTTACACGAATTCAAATAACTCGAACCTTATTTGAATCGGGTAACAAGTTAATTAATAATCTTAAAATCCAAATAAACCGACTCGAAAAATTTAACCGAATAACACCCCTAACAATGACATTGAAATTTGAACTCATATTTTTTCTATTTACTCCGTAAGTGATAAGGGGAAAAAAGGTAAAAGAAAATACAACATAATATCACCACCAGCTTGATTCTTCGTAACTGATCCAAGCGGATTGCATCGCCCACCACTGAAAAGTCGTGGTTGTGACGGCTCGTAGTGAGGTCACAATGAGGTCTACCACGAGCGTATTACAAGTCTTCTTAGATTCCTTATATATATAAATCTTTTTAAATATACTCTAATATCTAGCTTTTTGGTAATTTTTCATTACTCAATCTTCTTTATTTTAAGTGTTTATATTTTTATTTTGAATTCTTTCAAAACAAATCTATTTTTTATAATAACTAATCAATAAACTTTGTTTATTATTGGACAGCTGAACATTCTTAAAATTATATTCATTTTCATAGTGAATACTTTTAAAGATACGGAGGTAACTTCTTAATATTTTTTATTTACATTTAAAAATTAAAAATACATTTTATAAATGAAAAACGAAGAAACGTTACTTTTCTTGTGTGAAAAACCAAAAGTATATTACAAACAAACTCTTCAACATAAGTTGAAGAAATGACAAAAAAAAACAATAAATCCCTTACCACACAATCGACAAAATAAAAAGATTAACTACCAGCTAACAACTAACTAAATTAAACCACAATCGAGCCATCAAGATCCTAAAACTAACCATCATAGTAAACATCAAAAAACAATACTTCCCCGTTCCAAATTATAGTTCATATTTTCTCTTTTGAATATTTCAATTTAATTGTCTACTTCTCATATTGGATAAGTATTATTAGCTATAGTTCTTTTGTTACCTTATATAAATAATTCATAACATAAAATTGTATTAAAAAGTAAGGGTGAAACTGTAATCTTACAAAAAAGTACACTATAATAATTATGTTCGTAAAACTTTATATTCTTTGTCTGTGAACAATAAATTTAAAACGAAAAAAATATTGCTTCTTAAAAAAAATTATTCATTAAATGAAGTCAATTATCTTTTTCTCCAAAGTTGTATTAGCATTTAAAAGCAAAGTCGTTTGTCTTTTATAATCCCCACCAGTGACGTAGTCACATTAGTTACAGACAGGGCTTAGGCCCACCCTGAGAAAAAAAATTAGTTATAATTACATGATGTTTAATGACATTTTTCATAATAATACTTCTTGGCCCAACTTGATATTAGATTTAAAAGTGTTAATGGCCCACCCAAAATAAAATTTCTAGCTACGCCACTGATCCCCACAACAGTTATTTGACATATTACCTATATATTAATATTTACCAAAGGTAAATGATATCATTCACCAAAGGCAAATGTTACTATTCATTCAATTGTTGATTAATAAGGTTTTTTTTAATCGATCAAATATTTTCTAACGTAAATGATTTTTTATAGAAAAAATGAGATATTTCCATGCTTTCTTTTCTCTTAGTGTAGTATAATCTTAAAACAAAAGCCTATTATCAATTTTAGATATCAATATAATTAATAGTAATTATTGAAGCCGCATTTATTTCTTATAATTTTAGATCAAGATTTTGTGAATTTTCTATATAATCATATTAAGATTTCAAGAACTATCAAGATTTCAAATAAGTTTTTTTTTTTTTTTTTCTTTTGTGAGAATAGGAGAACCAATAGGAATGCTCTATTTGGAAAAATCTCAAATTCCCCACGTTTTTTAAAATTAAATATCTCTAAAACGAAAAGTCAAAAAATTATAAAAATTACACTATAAAAACCAACATTTTTTTCTCCTCAATTAAACATCTCACAAGATATACTTTCGTCGATTTTTGGTTTTTTTTCATTTTTGGTAAGTTTTGAAAACTGATAACACATATGTTACAATTGACTAAAAAATGTGTTACCCGCGACTATCAAATGTGTTATAAGCGATAGTTAGTGGTAACAAACGTGATAGTCGCCGTAACACATGTGATAGTTGTTGACAACACATGTTTTACCAGTTTTCAAAACCTACCAGAAAATGGAAGAAATTTTTTTTGACGAAAGTATGTCATGTGATATGTCTAATCGAAGAGGAAAAATGCTGATTTTTATGGTCCAATTTTTATATATTTTTTGACTAGCTATTTTTGAGATATTCAATTTTTAAAAATGGGGTGGGGGGGGGGGGGGGTTATTATTTTGATGAAAATAGACGGTTAATATTTGTTTTTTCATACTTTTTAAAAAATGCGTACTTAAATGAACTTTTATCTAAATTTTATAAGTGTTAAAAAATTTATTAAAGATATAATTTTAAGAAACTAATAATGATCATATATTTATATTACTGAAAAAAGTTAATTAAATTAATTGTATAAATTTTGTTTTAATTATAAAAAGAAAATATATAATTGTTAAAAAGTGACATAGTACATAGTAATATTCACATAATACATTTGAACTACGCATAAAAATATTTAATGACAAAAGTAAATATAATTAAAATTAACGTAAATAATTAATATTGCATTAGAGAATTAATACTAAGACAGTTTTTTGCCTGTCATTAGAGAACCTATTTCGTTGATGAATAGACGTTTCAAGCGGATTCCATTTTGGAACAATTAAATATGTAATCCTCGTGGACTTATATCATGATTTTTTTCAATTTATAGGTTTTTTGGGTGTTAGAGAATTATTTTTTGGTGTTGTTTTGGCGCTCGATCTTGTAGCCCATATTCGGTTGTTAGTTCTTGTTTGCCTGATTTGAGCTTTTTCTAATGCAATTTATCGCTTCTCAAGAAAAGAAAAGAAAAAAAAAACAAACATTCATTTAAAAGTGAAATATGGGTGACTTTATACTTAGTATAAATGGGCCAAACAACAATAAGCCCAATAGGTTATCCGTGGACCGTAGTCACTTCAAATAACCTAACCCGGAGACGCAAGCACTATGGATTCAAATCGAATATGTGGACTTGTGGAGTCAGAGAATGCAAAATGTTGTGACTTTTAAATTGTACTGAATAATGCTAAATATGTTCGGAATATGTGGTTAAATTTAGGTCTAATTCATATATTATATGATATATGTATCTTATTTTTCGTTTCTCATTTTCTATATTAATCATTATATCCTATATCCTATTCATCGATCAAATCTTCAATTCTAGACCTAAGTATACATTTTTAGGTTTAACAAGCATTTTTCAATCTCTTTTAACGATCATAAAAGTCGGTAAGTTACTTATAGGTAAAATCATTCTTTATTAGGACTGAATATGTTTTTGCTTGGTTTAATCATAATATAATAGTTGTTAAACTCTAACGAGTCACGAGTCGACTCTTACGAGTCGAGTCACAAATTTAAAAAACGGAGTGTCTTGGACATCGATTATTAAATTACTTTAACTCTTATGAGTCGTTTGTTTACTTTTTCAATTTGTCTGTGACTCTTCCGAGTCTTGTGATACTCTTCTGAGTCATAAAATCAGACAAACTTTTAGTGTAATGTAGTACAAAAAATAAGAATAAAAAAACAAAAAAAGAAATGACTATAATCTATTTTAAATTAAGTATTTTTGATGATTGACAGTCAACGACTTAATTATCGAATCTCACCAAATTTTATTTCTCTTAAGGACAAAAATCTTAAACAGTCTTATACATATACATATAAATATATATAATTATTATAAAATAATGACTCTTACGAGTCAAGTTGAGTCACAAATCGTGATTTAAAATCGAAATTATAAGTCATGAATTGAATCACGAGTTAACACCTATATATAATATTAATGAAAATAAGTTGAGACCTTGGCAAAATAAAAGTTAGTATGTTTTGGTAAGGCAGTAAGCAATGAGCTGGATTATTTGGGCCGCCTACTTGAGAGTTGAGATTAAAAAGAGGTTGGATCACAACAAGCAGTTTTTCATATCAAGAAGCCCATATAATTCTGAGTCAAAAACATGGATCTTGCTTGTTTTAAGACAAACACAGATTGTAACTTGTTACTGTTGATATATCGTTCCAAACACACCTAATATTCAAAGTATATGTTAAGTTAATTTAAAGCGTAAAACGTTAAAATCAGAATCATTTGTATTATAATTTAGATTCCGATGCTCTCCTTTGCAATGGGAATATACACTAGTTAAATTAATATAACTATACGTTTTTTTAGTGCTATGAAGTTTCAAAAGTCCTTTAAGATACGTATTGTCACCGTCCACATTATTTGAGAATAACTAATTAGGTTCCTAATGTGGTGTTTTGTTGCTAATCAACCAAGTGGCTGATTACTAATATATTATAGAACATTTTCAGTTAAATATAATAAGTGTATTTACTATTTTTCTTATATTCACATCAATCATTCATAATTTAACACTTTTAATGTACTAACAACATTAAAGCTGATGCATGCATTGTGAAAGTAGGAGCATGGAATTAGAAGTTATTCCATCTTAATTTAATTAAATCTTTAATTTTTAACAACTTTATAATTAGCACATGTATATTTTGCTTAATTAATACACCGTCATAACTATTTTCTTCCTTTTGCTGTGTTTTCAATAGTTTATTGACAACGTTTTTCACGAGAGAATTTTATAATATTTCAGTTCATTTGAACAACACCTTATCAAATAAATACAAAATTTGCCATATTTTTAGAATAAAAAGTGGCATATTTTAATCAACACACTCTTAAAATAGTAGTGCGTCTACTAAATAACAACCCTTTGTCACTTCTTCTTGACTACCTTTTATTTTCTTTCTTTTATTATCAACAAACCGCACAATTTAAACTGTAGCTATTAGTATGAATGTTGAGATGCAAACTATTCAACATATCGTCAAAACGAGAATATAATCACACAGATTCCATATAAATGAACAATTGTACTGTTACCTTCTACGCACACACGCATACAAACATATATAAATTATAGATCATTAATTTTCCAACACGTTTCATAAATGACGTTCATTGAAACGTTCTCATTCAAGTGTGCGCCGATTCATGCACATAAAATTACGTACAAGACAATCAAGAGATACGATACGATAAAGATAATTTCAATAGATGTCGACAAAGGTTAGTTAGGTACTACGAGAAGTCCCTTTTTCGTTTTTCATGTGTGTATATTATATTACTCAAGAGGTGGTCCAAAATTTTAAAATGTGAATCACATGGGGTTAATTGGTGGTGTATTTAAATTATATTTAATAATGGTTCCCGTTGGCCCATTTGACAACTCTAAGTAGGAACAAGGGGGTGTGAATTTGACCCATGGCGGTTCATGTGAACCGAATTGAAGGTGGGCTGGGTCCTACCTTTTATACCCCTTGGTGCTATTTAAATAGGAGTTGTGAGTCAAGGAGCTGGTTGCTTCATTTGGCGAAATTGACCGCTGATGGCTCATGGGTTATGGATTCATGTTGACCCGCTCAAGGAGGCCCACTTCATAACACGTGAGTCGTGACGCACTAATTAGCCTAATGCTAATTCCTAAATCTCTTTAAATAGGGACAAATTACATCTAGAAAACATTATTATTATATTTTTATTTATTTTTTTATGTTGATGAGACTATTAGTTATGGTCTGGCTTTTAATTAATTGATTATTACTTCACTAGTATTTCTTTTTTATTGAAGTTGCATAAACAAAACCAAATAACTAAAGTTCTTCATTTTTAAAAAACACATGGAATTTATAATGAGGTCCGTATTTTGCCTTTCTTCTACCCTTTGACCTTTACTTTGATGGCGATGCTTAATTAATTATTTATTTATATTGATTTTCTCTCCAATAATTAATTAAATTTATTTGTTTTTGATATTGACCTTCCAATTGGGAAGTTTCGCTTCCCACCGTCGGCTCTCTCTCGTGGGGTTCTTTGAATTTTTGATCTTTCTAACACTCTCCATATTTTCTTTGTTTTTGTCTTCATTTTCCTATTTTTATTTTCACTTCTTTTGTACTTTTATAATCATACACCAAAGAATCTCTCCTATATTTTATTTTCTTCTTTTGCAACAATAAATTATGGTTGTCACAACAAATATAACCATAAATATGCTAACCACAAATGTGCTACTTTTCGATTTCAAGGACCACGAGAATCGAGCTCAACGAATGAGATGAGTTCATTAATAGTTCACAAATGAAAAATTAGAGAAAAAGAAAACATTCACTCTTCTTTTATATCTCACATCTGTTTGTAGATTCAAGATTTCAATAAGCAAGGTTCAACGTCACTATAAACAACTATAATTTGGAGAAAGAACATAAATGTTGTACTCTCAAATTTTTTATGAATTAAGACCTAAATGGATACAATATATGTACATACATATATATAAATAGTACCAGGATCTAAAATTAAAAAATATTTAGGGGAGAAAGGGGAAAAAGATATATTTAAAACTATGATTCAGAAAAAACAACTATGATTCAATAAAAAATAAATATAATTTAAAACTAAATCAAAGAGTTATTTTACTGAATCGAAGGGTTAAAAAAGTTTTCTCCCATTTCTCCATCAAATTTTCTTTCTCCCTTGAACCCACTCCTATATAAATATATATAAACGCTTATTCTTTGAATTGAAACCCCTTAATGTTGTAATGCATAGTGTGTAAATCATAAAACGTTATTGCATAACTTCTTTGAAATATTTTTTTTGGTTTACGGACTCATGAATGATTAATGGTCCCAATCACTAGTCCATTATATCTAAGTAGGGTCCAGATGTGAAACCAAAATGCGAAAACGACCTAGCCAAGACGGAAAAATCTAGACAATTAAGGTAGAACGTGACCTTGGCTTTGATCGAGCAAATGATGTTGTGGTGTTGTTTGAATCTTACACCGGACCCGCTAATTTGGATCTACTCTAATATTTAATTTCCTCTTGTAAATGTTCTATATTAAACTATGATCGTCTAAAGGGTTCATATATTTAGGATGTAAAAGTCTTATTTTATTTTGTAATTCTGGTATTGTTTGTGTTCATGCTTTCCGATAGTGATCCGTCGCAGATCAGTAGAATCATAATATGATATGTAATTTTGGTTTGAAACATATACATGACGTAGATAGATCAAGTTAATTACTCCTTAACACAAACAAACATCTTTGTATTAGTACACATTAACTGAAAAACGTGTTATATAAGACATTGACAACAAATATCAGTAGTCTTTCTCCACAGGGACCATTATAAACCATCAAAAATGAAACCAAGCACCTTAAATTCAAAACGACCCAAATTTGAATCCATAATATTAAATATCATAAATTATAAATAACTGTTTATATACTCATTCGTTTTTATATATGATGAGAAAAAAAAAAAAAAGGAAAAAGAAATCAACAACAGCAATTATGTATAGTACTTATACTCATTCGTTTGTATATATGATGAAAAAAAACCCAATTATGTATAATACTTATAGATGTACGTATACGGGGAGCCAAACATCACATAAAGTTAGCTGATGTTGGGTACACAACTGCTCATAACATCTGTCCAATTACTACTAATTAGTGTTAGAATACTAAAATAAGGAAGATAATATGTTCATGCGTAAGAAATGAGGAGCAGAGAAAGTGGGAACATGTGGAATAGACAGTAAAGATTGTGCAGACCCGAAAACGTGATTTCGGTAGGTTGTCGTGGTTAAATGCTTATATCAAAATCACATTTTATTGGGATTTGGTTATTTCTCGCTTTTTTCCATTTCATTAGGTCTAATTTAAACGGTTGAATCGAATGAGTTCACTCATGATTGATTAAAAGGTAACTCTTAATAGATGAAACATGGACCATCTATAAATGAATCAAGTAGCTAGAGTGGAGGTTGTTTTTGTTATTATAGTGAAAAAAAACAAGTAACATGCGTAGTACATTTTAAAGGGTTGTAACTTGCAAATTTGGATGCCAACTTGTCCATATTGCCTCTTCCATATCTTTCCATAAATGCACATGCATGCTTAGCTTCAATATGACATCCTATCAATCAATATTAATATCGATCAATATCATTTTTAGTCTTTTACCTTTTCAGATTTTCCCACATGGCTTTAGTTGCACTCAATCCCCGAAGTTAGGCTCTAAACGCATCGAATCTAATTATATTCTTACTAATGCATATGCTTGATCTAATTCTATTACTTTCTAAAGCATATGCTTATTTTCCTTTATGGTTTTTCTTATATGAGTGTGAATATGTATAAGCAACTAAACAAATACTTATACTCCTCATTAGTTAATATCTTGAGAGTATGAAAAGAATCTCTTATCAACGTAAAAAGCTAAAAGAAAAAAATAGTTATTTAATAATGAATTGTTATGTTTAATTAGAACTAATCATGTAGACTTGTTACAGAGTATATCATATATCAAGTTGGGCATTACAAAATTGTTAAAACAAAGAACAGATACAAACAAACAAATAACTTTTCCAATGAACTATATAATATTTTATTATTTCATTAGGTACTTTGCACATTAGTACTTTAACAACCACCATTAACCATAACTTTCCCAGCTTTTGCTTCCCTAAAATACATTAATTTATTTTTAGGAATTAAATTGTCTTTCTTTCCATTGAATGGATGAGGGAGTCAATTGAAAATAATAATTAAATACTTTAACAATTAGTTTGCCTGAAAACATATATAATATTTTTCTTATTTCCCAATTTCAAGTTTCAACAATAATGGTCACCTTTTTGGTTATTTTTTATAATATCTCAAGTGCAAATTGAAATTTCTATCCAAATGGGAATAGCATGGCCCAATATAGTAAATTTGGAAAACTGATTGGTTAAGAAAAATCAAGGGTGAAAAGTGGGCAACTTGAACAACTTGTGTCCTAGGGAGTTGGATTATAATTTTTTATCCTATCATATATGCTATGTTGCAACATACCAATATGATAATATTACTAAGACAATATCATTTAATTTCATAATAAATAGACATTTACTTGAACCTTTATATAATATATAAAATGTCTCGAAGTCGAGTCTCACGTTGTGGGCTGCCTAGTACGGATCGTATAATAAGGACACTACAAATGGCGATCCATATCTATGTTATTGTGTAAAATGATACGAGTTTAAAAATAATGACTCAAATAAGTTGAATAACTATTAGGTTTATTAACGTTATTATTTGATAAAATGTCACATGTACCTAAAATATATGTCTAAAGCATTTTGATATATAATATAAAATTTAATATTGTAGTTAGGACAATAATAAAAAGAAAAGGTAAAATCGATCTTTTGACGCCTTCCCACCGATCTATATGGGAGAAGTAAATCGTGTAACATATGATTAAAGGAATATGAGGATGATGATTGAACACATGACCTCCGCATTTATTTTGCATGTCCCGTACCATTAAGTTACCATCGCGAGAGACTATAGTTACGACAATAAGTGAAGATCAATTATATTTTGATACATAAAAACATTTCAAGTTTGTAACTATCTCATTTTAAACTACCTTTTAAAAAAATATATACCGTAATATACAGTTTTGGGTCTATTTTGTAAAAAATGTAAAATCAAACAAGAAAAAATAATCACCTTTTGTATTTTTGGGGTTTCCACATTAATTTATGATATTTTAAGGGTTTAATTGACAAATACACAATAGTTATAGGCTTACCACATTTAAGCATAAATTTTGAGGGAGAGAATCATGGTAACTTGTAACTAGAAGCAGAGACTAGTAATCTAGTAGGCATGTGTAGTTCCAAGTTGGTGGGACCACATACTACTCGCAATTTGCATTTTGCAATTTGCACATGTTATCCCCCCTATCTTTTTGGGCATTTACCAACCAATCACCATTTTTTTTTAAATTCGAGGAATATTTTACTATTTTATTATTCAAAAAGTCATTACAATTACCAACAGAAGTTCACATGAAAATAAGGGTGGGTTGAAAAGGTTGTTAATGCTTTCATATCACACAATTCCATGTTGTTTTCTTCGTATTTTATTTATTTATTTATACTTTTCTTCTGCTTATAACTCCCCTGACTTCCTTCGATGGTTTTGGTTTTGCACCCTGTTTTCGTTATACTCGTATTTTTATTAAAATATAGTATTCAATATATAAGTATACGGTATACCTAGATACTATATTGCACTCATATTACGTAGATAATTATATGTTCGCAAATTGTATCCATAAAATAATTGATTGAATATAAATTTTCACCAAATGACTCGTATTATCTTAAATTTCAAAACGTCTCAGATTGTGAATGAAACTGTATACGACATAATTTTCAAACTTGTAGAATCCATTTTAACACGAGTGACTTTGAACGACTCGTATCTTTGAACCATGATAAATAAATCGAATTTGTACTTTTTTAAAGTTCTCGTCTAAATAAATTTTCTGATATAATATTTGAAAAATTATATAAGGAAAATAAAAATAAAAGTGTGCAATAGAATTGAATTAGCAAGAAATCTAAAAATAAATGAACTTTTTCTAATTATTTACAATTTAATATGAAAATATTATTAGTTACATACAATAACCCTTGACCTTGTAATTTAGTTAAGTAGTATAATTTTACTAATCAAAGTAATGAAAAGGGCAGCAGCCGTCCATTAAACCAAGAGATATTTGTAGCAACTATATCTAGGCATATATATTATATATATATAGTATGACTTGTTAGGATATGAACGGCCATATATCAACTGTCACTACAACAAGTTGCAAAATTGACTAATTATGGTTTTACTATATTCATCGTTTCAAGTTGCCAAAATGTTTCGTCGTTAGTAGTTTTAAGATACTTTGAACTAGGATTATGCATGTCGTTTTCATTAATTACTTAATCACTATTAGAATGATATAATACCATGCATGATCTTCTATTGATTGTTTTCCAAATCTTGTATCACGTCTCACGAACTTTCCCATATTGATCTTTCAACCTTTTATATTCGGTTAGTGGTACAATATATTCAACTTTGATTTTAATACCACTATTTGCATGACTTTTTATAAGACCCAAGAAGTCACGTTTTAGCAGACAAATTTTCATATTGTTTATCAACTAATCTCTTGTTGGTAGTTAGTTAGAGCTGCCATGTCCTATAAATGGATCAAATTAACAGTATTTTGCTGACTATATTTAAGCTATATATTTCTAAATTTAGTGGCGGATTTAGGATCGAAAGCGATCTCTAGCACACCCTTTTCCCCGGCAATAACAATAAATTGAGTTCTTTTTCGTAAATAAAACATCTAACAAACATTGATTAATACTTTAACCCTTATAAAAGTAGTACTTCACATTTTCTTCATACCTTATTCTAGTGACATAAGACTGATATAATTATTAACTTTTAAATTGATAACATAAAGATGAACTCGTTTAATATAGGATAAGTATATCAATTCGTTTGGATATATAGCAACTAAAAAGAATACAATTAATTTCTTAAAAATGTTTGTACATTTCACGAAACAAACGGACTCATACAGAGACTCCTGAGCTACCTCTAGTTTCAATAT
>OY992771.1:26535349-26734600 GCA_963921325.1 Logfia minima
AAAATTCGCAATTTCCATCATTAATTGCGGTTAAATCTTGTGGCGTGGCGCATTCTGAGTCGTTATTAAACGAGGGTCTAGTTTTACAACAACTTAAAGATTGCCCAGAAATCATTAACTGTTACGGCGATTCAATGACGATTGAAAACAACGAGAAATTGTATAATTTGGCATTGGAGTATGCTTCCGGTGGAGCTTTATCCGACAAAGTAAAGAGTTTAAGGTTGTCGGAAAATGAAGTTAGAAAGTACACGTGTTCAATTTTGAAAGGTGTTGAGTTTATTCATGGAAATGGGTTTGTTCACTGTGATATTAAACTTGATAATATTTTGTTGGTAAATGAAGATGGTAATGAAATTGCGAAAATTGCGGATTTTGGGTTAGCGAAAAGAGCTAATTTGATTAATACGAGGTATGAAGTACGAGGTACGCCGATGTATATGGCGCCGGAAACAGTTATGGGCGGCGAACAAGAATCAGCTTCCGATATTTGGGCAGTTGGGTGTTTGGTATCCGAAATGATCACCGGAACCCCAGTTTGGAATTGTTCAGATGTCGGCGCGTTATTGATGAAAATCGGCGTTGGCGCGGGAATCCCCGAAATTCCCGGGAAACTGTCGGACGACGGAAAGGATTTTTTGGAGAAATGTTTCGTAAAAGATCCGAGAAATAGATGGACGGCTGAGATGCTTTTGAATCATCCGTTTGTGAAAAATATTTCGTTTGAGAAAGAAGTGGAGAATCAGATTTCACCGAGAGATGTATTTGATTTCCCTGATTGGGAAACGGAAGAATCGGCATGTTCGACGGTGCCGGAACTTGAGTTGCCGACGATTGCGCCGGCGATGAGATTGGGGCAGCTGCTGACAGATCAGAAACCCAATTGGTCTAGTGTATCAAACAGTTGGGTGAAAGTAAGATGATGTCAGCATAAGAAGCAGATTCAAAGAATGGGGAATTAATTATTATTTTTAAAAATTTTTGACACGGATTCTTTTATTAGTTTTTATAAAATATAGGTAGGTATAGTTAGACTAGTGGTAATTGATGCATATTTCTGCCATCAAGTTGTAAATACAGACTGATATATGAAAGGTGTATATACACATGACTTTGTTACTATATGATGACTTCCATTTTTTATATATGATATGTTTCTTGGTTCATTATAAATCTAACTTTTTGTCATCAATTTTGTGACTTACAATTGTTTTTTGTTTGCGATTCATTAGAAACTGAAATATTCACAATAATCGAAAGAAATGAAAGGCGAAACTAATCTGATTTGGTTCGAAACTGACTTGAAACCGAGTATATATAACTCGAGTTTCCTTAAAAGTTGAGTTTGAAAAGTTATAAAAGAATTAATCATCGTTAGCTATATGTCTTATTTTTTAGCCATGTTATACGTAATTTTTTTATGCAAGTAAATAATAGGCCATGAGATCTTTGACAACTCATAACCAACAATAGCTTATAAGAAAACCCAATCATTTGGACAAATGAATATGGGTTGTAATTAAAAAAAGAAATAGATTGGTTATGTAAGAATTTGTTTTTAATGATTTCATTGAAAAGTTGCAAGGATCATGTTACGGTTTTAAGAGAAAAGCAAAGCAAAGCAAAGGCGCAAAGCAAACATCTTTTTGCCACAAATTGCTGTATTTTAGAGGCTTAGATCCTACTTACAGAGTATTACTCTTAATAGAAACCCCTTTATTTATTTTTCCTTTTAATATTCTTCGTCTTAATTAGGAGCACTTTATCATTGTGTTGTTTTCCAATGTACAATCCACACAGTTTAAAGTTTAGCCTTTGTTATACTGGTTTAGTAAAGTTCACTAGTTAAAATAGGTAATGTTATAGTTGACTACTAAAATCCACCATATATTTGGGAGGTGTGGAAAGAGTGGGTAAGAAGTGAAAAAACTATAAAAAAAATATGATTATTCTGGGAGGTTATTATGGAAAGATTCTTTGGTTCTGGTAAACGAATCATAATTAGAGAGACCTGAAAGCATAGCGATAGAATGAAAGACATACAAATAGTTATCATAATATGTTCATAGATTTTAAATTTGATCCTTTTCACGTTTGCGTCTTTTGTCTAAACTGAAATTTGTGATAAAAGATAAAAAAAAAAAATTCAAGTATCATTTTTTTTTCACTGGCTCATTATAAATAAGACCGGAAAAGATTAGTCATCTAAGGCAATAATTCAAGTTACTACATATATAATCAATTTAATGAAAAATCAATAGTTACATCTAACATAGCAAAAAGTGACTATCTATAGAGAACCGGTATCAATTATTCATTTTTTCTTTCTTGCTAACAAAAAAGACGGAGAAAATAATCTTACATCAGCTGTCATATAGTGTGAACTTGTGTGGGTTATATGATAAACTAAATCGGGTATAGTTTTCGTATAAGTAAGTGATTATTTTTTTATATTAATTGCATATCATTCCTTACACAAATGCCAACACTTTAACTATATTTAAACTTTCAGTCTTCATCTATCATATTAACATAACTTCTTTCCTGTTTCCACCCAATTTGGTCAAAGATCGTAGACGGTTTACATTTTTCGCTAATAGGAGACCATTCTATTATTCCACCTACATTTTAGCACTTTGCAATTTGCATCATTGCATAGCAACCGATATTTGACCCTTTTGTTATTTCTTATTAGTATTATATTATATATTATATATATATAATATATATAATTCCAAATGTGATGTTATTAAAATTTTAGTTACTTAATAAAATTATTTGATGTTGTCAAATATCTAAAATCTAAGATATGATGACATCATATATAATAATTAATAATCTAATAAAATATAAATAAATATTGTCAACGAATTCAAATTTTTGACTTCAGTTTATATCTTTTCGTTATTTTCATACATATATTTGAAATTCGTAGCTAACCTTTTTCTTTTTTATTTTCTTTGGTAAACTTTTACATTTTGTTTTTAAATAGCTTTATTTCATAAGAGATTTATTCACTCTCTGTAAAATCATTTAGAATATATAGATTTGAAACTTGTACTAAGTTATAAAAAAGAAAATTTAAAAGAACGAAAATCAATTTACAAAATCACGAATACTGATATTGTTATTTAAAGTTAAAAGAGTGTAAAATAAGAAAATAAAAAATCAATATTTACTAAGAGAGTGAAATTAGGAGCTGGTAATATGTGAAGTGGTCGACCATATTTTATATGTTTTTCTTAATTTATATATAAATTAAGTATTATAAGCAAAAAAATTCAAATTGTAAAGTTCCATCCTTTTATGTAAGAAACACAGGAAAAAACCCTCATAATAATAGCACATTTTCATGAAAAATTGACTTGACCATAATGAAATACCATAAAACGTAAAACAATACAACAATCACAATAACAAACTATAGCTTTATACAAAACAACATTCGAACAAAAAATGGATTGATAAAACAAAGTTACTAAAAATAATTGTCAAACGTGAATTACGTAGCCCCAAAATCAAATTACTACGCCAAATAAACTTTAGATAACTAATTAATTCTTGAAAATGGACTCTTATGGTAATATTTTTTATGATTTACTTAAAAAACTATAGTTTCTTATATATTCGCCCGTGTGAATACACGGTTCTAAAACTGGTATACTATATATTCGTCAAGTTGGATTCATTGCACTGGACTAAGCTCTTGATTTTAAATCAAGTGAAGGAAGCACAAAATAACATCGTTGAATGCCAACAATAATAGATCGGCAATAGTGATTTTGTGTTCTTGTTAAATTACTCTCTTCAACATGGAGAAGAGAATCAAATAATATTAAGACGCATTCAAACCTACAACGACTCAATATTTTGTTACTTGTAGATTAGATAATATGTAACATGCCATGCTACCAAAATACGTAGTATACCGGTATACTCTCAATAAAGAATATGATAGATTATTACACTAGAGCTAAGTATAATTTGTAGAATCTTTTATTTTATTTTTTTTCCTAAAATTTCTTCTTGGTAGAATCAAAGAAAAAAGATGCCATATGTTGGAAGTGTTTGAGGCCTATTAGACCAGGTCCATTTGGAGCTATGAAGATTGTTAGTGGGCCTCAGTTGTATCGTAGGCCTTAGTCATTTTCATGAGGTCTTGAAGTCCTATTAGTTTTTTCTGTTGTTCCACGCGATTTTTGGTAGTCAGTTTTTACCACATGTCCACATTCCCTTATATATGGAAAAATACGACAATCAAACTGGATCGCAATTTATCCCGTAACACCTTCCAACTATAAATTAATGATTGAAAAAACAACTTATCATTTACTCGTCATTCTCTATTCTCATTTCATACGGTCATATGTGATTTAGGTGTATATTTTTTCCAACAGAATTGTTGTCTTATAGTTATATAAAGGGATAGCAGTTGATTATGCTTTTAGAAAAAATAACCACTCAACCTCTAAAATTTATTGATATGCACAAGATCCGTGTAAGAAGCTGCACAACTTATTTCTTTAGTTACAAAAACTAAATATAAATATGTACAATATCATTATTATTTAGAAGCCAAATTATCAAAAAGTTCCCTGTAGTACATCAAATCAAATCAGATCCGATATTGACTGTTAAAGAATGGCATGTAACCCGAACATTTCAATATCTTTTTTGATTTTATATATTTATATGATATATTTCACATCCAATAAAATATATCAAGATTTAATTTTGATTGTTGTGTAACACACGGAATCTATAATCTAGCACTTACATTTTGTTATGCATAGTTCACACATACTTCGTCTCTAGAATGTCATGACCCACCAAGTTTAGGACCTGATTTCGAAAAGTTAAGTCAATATTCCTAAAACACTTACACAAGTGAAGTAGAATAAAACCTCTTTCATAAAGATGATGGAAGGTCATGGAAGGAATGAAACAGTCGGAGCGAAGAGTTTCATACAAGTGTCGAGGATTTTTCCCTGTACCGATTGAGGAGTCTTCTTCTTTAGTCTAGGATTCTAACCAAAAAACAAAAAAACAGAAGCATCCTTCCTCATTTATGAATAGCTTCCCTCTTCCTCATTTTACATATTTTAGGCTTGTTATTTTCTCTCATTGTAAGCATCCTCTAAAGATTAATATGGTAGTTCCTTTCTCATTTAGTCTTGTTATCTTGTAATTATTTTCTTGTTTACGAGTATCGTCTGAGTTAGGCTAACTTAGTTTGAATTAAATGTCACACGTGGTCTTGTAGAGACAACTCTGTGAAAATAAGCTCACTTCTTCGTACATCTCGTTATGTATCACTCGATAAGTTTAAGAACCAAGTCCATAGCCATTACCTTCTTCCTCATAGTAGCCCATCTCCTCTCCTCCACACTTTCCTACTCAGGGGCGGAACCACTATTGCGATGGGGGTAGCACGTGCTACTAGTCAAAAAAATTTGCATAGTGTGAAAACTTTAAATTTTTCAAATTTTAGTAGAAGTGCAACTAGTGAAACTTTTAAAATGCAATAAGTTCTTTATAATATTACTAACTAAACTATGCAATTTTTATTATAAAAGAAGGGTTTTTGATCTAAACTAACAACTTACGTTTCATTTTTATCCTTTTGAGCCAATATAATTTTTTTTATCCTTCGGGGCCATTGAAACTTGATTTTTTTGGTCCTTCAGGGGTACTATTCGCATTATCCATCGGGAAATCCGGTAAACAATTGATGATGCGATTAAATTTATAGTTTTAATTTTGCAACATTGAATAGTAATTTAAAAGCCTTAAAAATAAAATAAATACACATGAAACGACCTCGTTTTACGTGTTAAAACTTATTCGTAGTTTGAAACTCTTGTTGGAGTCGAAAGTATTTTGCTTACATAAAACGATGTCATTTCGTTCTTATTTTATTGTATTTTTTACATTTTTAAATTACGACTCAATGTCACAAAATCAAATCTATAAACTTGATCATATCATCAATTGTTTGTCGGATCTCTCGATAGATACTGCGAATAACTGCCTCGAAAGACAAAAAAGAATCAATTTTCAATGGCTCTTAAGGACAAAAAAAAATACAGTGGCTCAAAAGGACCAAAATGAAAGAAGGTTGCTATTTTAAACAAAAAAAAATATAAAAAGAATAGATCAATATCCATGTGATTCATTCTCTAACTTTGACTCATCAAAGTTAGGAGAACTGAGTGAGATGTATCCAAATAACTTTAGTGTCGATGATAGACTATCTCTTAACATGTTTGATCCGGTGACACTTTCTTATACATATCAACGTGCATTAGCTTTTGAAAAACTTAACCGACGGGTTGGAGGTTCATTTTCTTCTGCCATAGCAGGAGGTAGTTTTGGTTCGGGTGACGTGGCATCTTGTTTTAGGCATAATCTGGCAAGACAAGGTGGTAGCAAAGGGGGTTGGGGGTAATAGCCTGAAGTGCTTTAACTGTGGTGAACCTGGTCACCGACAGTCAAAATGTAAGAAGGCTGGAAAAAGGCACTTATTTGTTGATCCTGAAGAATAGGAAGACGATAATGAGGTTGATGAAAATTATGAAGAAGCCCCAGTATTTGATGATAATCCTCAGTATGAAGAAGAAGTGGTGAATGGAGATGTGAGAGTGAATTTGGTGGTAAGGCGCTCTTGCTTTATGCCAAAAGCGGTTGGTAATGATTAGCTCAAGCACAATATCTTTAAGTCAACATGTACTGTTTTGGGTAAGGTTTGCACATTTGTGAGTGACTCGGGTAGTTGTGGTAATTTGATATCTGAAGGGGCAGTTCAAAAATTGGGATTGAAAATAGAGAATCGTCCCAAACCTTACAAGTTACCATGACCCTTAAGAAAGGTGGCGATGTAACTGTGTCCAAGCGTGTCCTTGTTCCATTTTTGTGAGAACAACCTATAAGGATGATGTTTGGTGTGATGTGGTGCCCATGGATGCCTGTCACTTATTATTAGGTAGACATTGGGAGTATGATCGCAACATTACTCATAATGAGAGAACTAATACTTATAGTTTCCTGTTTGGTGGTGTGAAGTTAACTTTGATGCCTAGTAAGTAACACGTCTAGGGCAACTTGTGATTCAGTCAACCATTCTATTAATTTTGATGGACACATAAGAAATTCTCATCCAAGAAACTAAAACTAAATCTTTAATAGCTGAACTACAAGGATCATAACACGGGATTAAAATAGGTTTATCCTCACATTCAAGAATTTTTAACTATGACGAACCAAGTCCTGTCTCAAATGAAGGGGTGACTATTTCAGGATTTTCAGTGACTCGTTGGCTTGTAGCACAATCTTTATGCCCATACTAATCATATCATATTAAATTGATACATATAAATTAGTTTATCATGTATGGGATCGGTATTCTAATTTTTATGGACTCGTAGTACGAGTAAAAGATATAAATATTTTTAAAATATTTTATACTCATGGACCCGTAACACGAGTAAAAGATACAAATATTTTTAAAATACTTTACACTTCGTGTATTAAATGAACCCGTTGTCAGAGGTACTCTGCCTTTTTAACTCCACCCTAAAGTGAAGGTTATTGATTAAATGGCATGTGGAAAGTGTGATGGTTGGTTTGGTCGGGCACGTTGAACTGAAGGTCTATCGTTCGGCCGAAGAAAACCATGTGGTGAACACATGGAGTACAAATTGATCCCATTTCTCATTGTTAACATCTGAAACATAAATCATTGTATTATTAGTTTCAAGAAGAAGAAAATATCTACTTTGTGTAATATTAGGCTTAAGAACGGATTGGGCAATGAATCAAAATCACATAATTAAAGCAAGACAAGCAAGATTGGTCGATTTAAATCCAACGATCGTACGGTTATTACTGGGATGCTACGCAAATTATGTGATGCCAAAGACAAGTTCTTTTTCAATGAGTCGGATCAATCAATTATGTTAATATGCTACTACATAAGTATTCGTCAATACCAATCCATCACATTTAATGGAATTGTTTAAAGATAAAACATAAATCACACCAATAACTATAGTTTGAATTCTCCAGCTATCGGTTGTCGTCTATACATTATTTGATTTATTGTAAATTAACTATAATTTTTTTAACAGAACAAGAAAAAGAAAAACTAAAAGCATCCGCATTAATAAAACCTTTTGACAATATTTTTTTATAATCTTTTCATCAAATTTGGTTAAATAAAAACCCATGTAGTCCAACTGATAAACCTCTACAAAAGCTTTTTTTATCAAAACAATTACACACAAATATATGAAAAAAGTCATTGAATAAAAGCTTAATTTTAGCAAATCTTTTGCCAAAAAACAGTTATTCATTCTAATCGATTAAGCTTTTAAAAGAATTTTTAATTTTCTAGAAAAACCTCACATAAAACTTCCATTAGAGATGTCCTAACCGAAAAAGATGATTTAAGTGTTTGGCAAAAGCAAGAGAACATGGTGATGTAAGTTGAATCTACAAACGGTCTTTTAATTTACTTTAAACCGAGAAATAAATAATAAGTTTAAATAAGAAGAAGGATATATAAACGATGTAAATTATTATTTAAAGGCTCTCTCGATAAATTTCATTTTTAGAATGTTTAAACTTCATCTCAGAAGTTACCGTATTGTTTCAAAAAGTAGTGAACTTTACACTTTTTATTATTATACGTAACAAATCTTAAAAAGTTTTATTGAACGTATTAAAATTATAAACATATTTATTAAATATATTTAACTTATCATCGTATATATAAAACTTACAAAAAAATATCATTTTATGTATTATGAAATGACCAAAATACATATAATTGATATTTTTTGAATTTATATACACACGATACTAATTTTTAAATGTTCACTTCATAAAATAACAGAAGACGTAAAATTTAATATATTTAAAATCATAATCCCCTGTATAGATATTATCAATAACTTTTTGTTTATAAAGTTGTCTTGTCACAATGATGAAGTTCAAACTCACATTTAAACAAGTCGTTTTTCTACATAATGCTTATTTTCAATGAACTATTAAGCTCATGACTTTTGGCCAAACGTAAATAATATCTAAAATCATTTTGATCATAGTAGATATCTTGTTATAGCCTTATAGGATTAGATTTTTGGTTTTTTGTTTTCTTCACAAGAACAGTTAATTCAAATTTAAAGATACCAAACTGATAAAATGAACTTTTTCTCAATACAACAAACTCAAATTCATAATAGAAAGGTAACAATGGATCATAAATGAGTCACGTTCAATGTAAAAATAAATTAAAGGTCCAACCTTCCAAGTAGTGGTACTTTACAACTTTATAGGAACATGATTTTCATTAAAATAATTAGAAATAAAAATAATAATAATAATAATAATAAAATTACAGATCAGTTTAAGTTTCCAATCACCCACCGACACTGACCTTGGTTCCAGGTCATCAGCCGCACCCCCGGTCAACTACTACCCGTAATCTTCAGATCTGCCCGAACTCACCCACCTCTCCCCTACTACATTTTTTCATCTTTAAAGAATTAAACAAAACAAAAAATATACTATATATAATTTACCCACCGAAAGTATTAAAAGTTTGTGCTTTAAAGACTTGTACAGTTGCACATTTTATGGGTCACTCAACGGTACAAGAATTTTTTAATGAAATTGGATCATTTGGTGCATTAAGTTTGGTTGGTTTGTAAACAATGGCACAAGAAACCTTTCTATGGAACTTGGGTTTAACCAATTTGCCAAGCACATAAGCCTTGGCTTTAACAGTGAAGTTTAGGTTAAGCGGCACGGGTGCGGTCAGTTTACCGTTCATGCTACTCCAATTCTCACCACCGCCGTATAATGGAACGCCATGGCCTTGTACATTCACACTCACTAGTCTGTGTCCTTTTCTTGATTGGTAGAATTTCTTGATCTGCAAAAAACCCATCTGAGTTTAGACTTTAGATCAAAGTAGTGATACCCATTTGAAACTGAGATCAAATTAACCATACCCATGTACAATTGAGATCACACTGGTGATACACAAATGAAATTGAGATCAAGATGGTAATCCGTATTAAATTGAGATCTAATTAGTGATACCCATAAATAGTGTAATACGGGTATAACTTATTTAATCTAAATTAGTGATACTGATGAGAAACCGATACCAAATTAGCAAATTGAGATCGAATTATTGATACCCAAATAAAATCAAGCTCAAATTAGTGATGCCCGTTAGAAATCTAGATCAAATTAGCAATACCCATGTGCAATTGAGATGAAATTAGTGATTCCCATTTGAGTTTGAATTAAATTAGCAATACCCATATGAAATTAGGAAACAAAATTTTAGAAAATTTGGGTGAAAATTGTGACTTACAGATCCAGAAGCTAGGGTTAGCTCAGTATACGCAAGATCAACAGGCGTCGATGTTACATGAACTCCGAAAAATGTACCACGATTACGGAAATTAAACTTAATTGTAACATTCATAGTCACCATTTCTGTAGCAACCCCAGATGCATCAGCTCCAGCATTCACCACAAACTCATCAAAAGAAATACTCTGCAAAAAGATTAAATTGTTTTAATTACCCAATTCAATTTACTCAAACTTAATCATGCCCATGTGACAATTAACTAAAAAAATCAATTTTATTTACATAACCAATTCAATTTACTCAAATTTCATCATACCCATGTAATACTTGATCAAAAAGATCCAACTTTTTACATACCCAATTCAATTTAGTTTAACATTAATCATACCCATGTAACATTTAATCAAAAAGATCTAAAAGAAAATTACATACCCAGTTCAATTTACTCAAATTTAATCATACCCAAATGACATTTAACCAAAAAGATTTCTTCTTTTTACAAACCCAATCCAATTTTACTCAAAATTAATCATACTCAAGTGATATTTATTTAAAGATTAAAACTTTACTTACCCTCATTGTAATTTCAGGTTTTTGAGGTCTAGCAGCTCCCCACAACACAAGTGCAAAAAAGGTAAACAAAACGAAAAACCCAACAACAAATGCCAAAAAATAACACCGACGAGGTATCCCACGTCGATGATCATCATCAATTAGTCCTTCTTCCTCAATTGCATCAAACCCCTTTTCACCTTTTCGAGGTTGTTGTAATTGTTGATGATGGCTGCCTTTCCTTGATCCGGGTCGGAGCGACCCGGAAAACCGAGTGGAAGATGAGTTCCGGGAATGGCGACCCGGTGACCCATTTGGACTTAAAACAGGCGTTGAGTGAAATGAATTTGTGGTTTTTTCACCGTCGTGCGAGTCACGTGACGGACTTTGAACGAAATATACCGGTCGCCGGGGAGATCTAGTTGGAGACGACGCCGTTTGGCTTGTGACCTCCGAATCTGTCTTTGCGTGCATTGACATATTATTGAGGGTTTTCTTGAAGGTGTGTGAATTAGAGAGTGATAATGTATAGTTTTTGTGTACGTATAAATGGACAAGAAGAATATGTAAAGAGAATGGGGTCTTGTGGGCGAAGGCTGGAATTTTGGAGATTTATTAATGTCGACAAATTGGAAATGAAGTGAAGCCAGTTATGAAAATAAAATAAAGTTTAATAATTTTCATCTAATCAATTTGAACATTATTATATAATTCATGACGTTACAAAAATTATTCTTGTGAAATTGTCTAACACTTTTGTCGGTGTGTTTGTTAGTAATGAGTATGACAATTAATGAGTTCCCGGAGAAGTTTATAGAAAAATTTGAGGGGAGAAAATGAGTGAAAAATTATGAGTAAAATCTGTGAATGATTTTACTTATGAATGATGGTATCATTATTAGTGGGAGGGTATGTTTGGAGAAATAGTTGTAGGCTGTAGCTATAGGTTGTAGCTGTAGGCTATAGGGTATGTTTGGTGAAGTAGCTGTAGGCTATAGCTGTAGACTGTAGGTTGTAGTTGTAGGGTATGTTTGGTGAAGTAGCTGTAGGCTATAGGCTGTAGGTGTAGCTTTACGTTTGGAGCTTTTCGCGAAAAGCTACTTCTAGTAGCTTTGAAAATTTGAGTTTTTCGTTGGATTTTAAAGCTACAGCTTGTACATGACAAACGGAGCTTTTATTTTCATAGGAGTTTTTTGTTCAAAAATTAAAAGTTAAAGTTCCGAAAAGCTTCTAAAAGCTCCATGTCAAATAGGCCCATAGGCTGTAGGCTGTAGCTGTAGCTTTAGGTTTGGAGCTTTTCGCGAAAAGCTACTTCTAGTAGCTTTGAGAATTTGAGCTTTTCGTTGGATTCTAAAGCTAAAGCTTGTACATGACAAACAAGACTTTTATTTTCATAGGAGCTTTTCGTTCAAAAACTAAAAGCTAAAGCTCCTAAATGCTCCATGCCAAACATGTCCTGAATGTGCATCGAGTGCTATCATCATCATTATTTTTTAAGTGTCGGATTGACTTTTAATCATTCTTTAAATATTTTAAATAATTAGTTTTAGTGGAGGAGACTTATTTTATAAATAGTTAGGGTCATTGTCATTATTTACTTACGTTTTAATAATATATTTTCTTTGAATTTCGAATTTAATATTCGTGTTAGGGTTTACTATCATTGTTGTTCCTCGTCAGTTACTCGAGTGATTAGTACTTAAAAGAAGTTGTTTGTTTAAGATGAACATGTGAAGTGCTTATATGTTAGTTCTTTTTTAAAATTGTTACTAACGAGTATTTATATATATAAGAGTTGATTATCGTAAAAGAATCGTTATTGTATAACAAATAAGACACAATATGAACCGTTGGATACATATGATGATATCAATTTTTAATTATTAGTCAAAATCCCATTAATTACCTTTGAGGCAAAACTGACATTAGTATACAACTAGTGCACGTGATATTTGCAATGTGATGCACGAATTCTATTATTACACAATGATTCACAAATAATACAAAAATGAAAAATAATCTAAAATTGATAAAATAAAATCTTATAAATCTAAAAACTTTGTTGTTGTACACAACGAAGATTAAAAAACTGATGCACAAGACAATACACTCAGTGGTGCCCAGTTAGAATTCCATTAGTGCACAATAAATTTTCCGGTTATGCACAGTCAGAATGCTGGTTTGCTGCTTATGCTCATGGTTATGGAGATTAGGGTGATGCTGGAGGGGTTGTTAATTAAAAAAGTGATGAGGTTTTTGTTGGGTCAGAGACCCCATTAAATGTAATTTGTAGATGACAAATTCACTTAAGTGTTATAGTTCACTGCATCAGTTAGCAGTGAACAAGTTAGAGTAGAAAGATAAACTGTCGCTGATCAAACCTGATCAGCGAACAGAAACACTTGGAATATATTTCTTATTCTTCTCTAATCACTGCATATGTTAGCAGTGATTCTCTTGTAACTTGAAGCATTCTCAAAGCATCATCATTCGCTGATGGTCATTTAACCTTCATGTTACTAAGGCTGTCGCTAAAAAGATCAAGTTCCATCTGCTGAAGTCGAAGACTGAAGACAGAGACAGAGAGCAGTTCAATGATGTGGAAATCATCACTACTCTACTGACCAGCGGTTCATGCCTTTACCTGAAAGTACATTGGGTCTGACAAATACCCAACGTACAATAGGAGGTCAACTTATGCAGCATACAAGAAAGCGTGCATATCTTTTCTAAGATATGTACGATCACTTATTGTACATTTGCATTTAATTCCTTGTACCTTCTTCTGTAACCTAGGAATAAAGTAATGCATAAACTTTAATCCTAGGATGTACTGTCACTTTCAAATATTGAAAGTTACTTTACTGTCCCAACTAATATGGTGTTGACACGTGTTGTACTTATATCTCATTGTGTGAGAGTATAAATACCACGCTCAATAACCATATTAAACGTCCAGAATTTTGTATTCGAGATCAACTAGTGATAACGCACGTTCCTACTCTATAGTGAACCAAGTGCCCTCACTTATCTGTTAAGTGTTGATCACTAAGCCTTATCAGCGAGCTATTCGCTGATAAGCTGTTGAGACCAAATTTGTCACAAGTTAGTTTACTTAGACTTGTCTGTCTTGTCTATTTCCGCAAGTAAACTCTGTAAAGTATTCAATTGATTTATATCAATAAAAGAAAACTTTAAACTTGAATTTGTTTGTCTATTTACATTTGTTGTTAGTAGTTAAAACGTTCTAGTTGACAAACCAGGACCAACAGTTTTAATTTTAATTAAATAATTGTAATGATGCAAACAAAATTACTAATTCACCATTTGAATAAAATGTTATTTTATTTATTATTTTACAATAAAGTGCTTAGTTGTTGTTAGACTATAATTATGATATGCTTAGATATTGGTTTCAGTTCAACCGTTGGCAAATTCTTATGGAGTATTTTTTTTGTTAGAAAGTCCTTACTACTATAATAGCCTACATAGTACATTACTCACATATATATGTCTTTTATGAGGCTTCAACTCACAACCTTTTGATTGATAAGCTTCTCACATAACGCTATGTCAAAGACATGTCAATAATTTCTATTTGTACGAAGAATTTAACACTTAAAACATCAACAATTGAACATGAGTACTATGAGTTGCAAAATTTTGTTGACGTGAACCTAAACTAGGAATACAAATGCTTAGAAAAGGGTTTCATCTACGTTGCCATTGTCACGTTGCCATTGATATGACCAATGTCACGTTGCCATTGAATTACAATATCATAGCATGAGATGTGAGAAATCAGAATCTAGCAAGGTATGCCTCTTAAGTCTAAGTAAGAATAACTGATTCACATTTCTTTGAATTTTCACCTTATTATAGTAAGTTAGTGTTACCGAATCACCTACATAGCATACACCGTTTTTGAATATGATCAAAGAGGATAGAATGTGTGAAATACGTAACAATGGTAAGTAACTAATTTTATATGAACTTTTGACAAGCGATTATGTCTCTTGTTAGAAATGGTGTTGGTTGACCTTCCATTGCCTTAATGGAACTAAATGGTTTTCAAAAACCCTTTTGGCGACTTCTCTATCTTCATCAACATTGACTTATATAACTTTATATTTTTATTTTTATTTTATCAAGTGAGCGAGAGTTGTAAAACGGATCAAATAGTAAAATGCGTATAAAACTTGTTTTCAGACAAATTATTTCTAAAAATGGATAATTAAGGTAACAATCAAGTTCTGTATTTATCAAAGTTCAACTGTATACTAGCCCTAACTCAAGTCCGTTGCTTAGTTGCTACTTGCTAGGAGTTTTGGACTAATGTAATAATTCGACCTATATATAGCAAATGGCTAACGGTACACATTTGGGCCAACATGAATAGGCCCAATTTCAAATCCAGTGGAGTTAGGCCCATTTGATAGCCAGCAAGGGTGCCAATGCACTTTTAGGAAGCTTGGAACAATAGTTGAGTACGTAAAGTTGGCACTATGTCCAGATAGATGGTTCAAGAAATTAGATCTAAGCGATTTGATTACCTCGAAATGTAGACTTTATTGGGTTCTGACAATAATAAATTGTAGGTTTCGTGCTTAAGGGCAACCTTGAGAAATTGTAATCAGTTAAGTTCTACCTTCAATTTTCATTTAATTATTTGATTCTTTCTAATTTAATTTATCAAGTACAGGTTATTGGTCTACGAGTTCGAGCTCGAGCTCAAACTAGATAAACTTGTTTCATAACTTGACCCTTAGCTTCCATAACTTCGTTCATACTTCATGCATTGAATTCATGTTCTATTAGTTACATCTATGTAAAGTTTCAAAACTCAAGATCCTTATATAGAAAATGCCGACTAGTTAGTTTCATATAGCTTGATCAACTTAAAGTAAATAAGTAAGCTATCGAATGACCCAATTCAAACGTTGGATTCTGGTTCGCGTTTGACTTTTAAAAACAACGCTTTAAGATGTCCTTATCATCTTTTTTTATAGAAATAAAAAATAAGCGGTCACAATGAAACTAAAAATAATCAAGAAATGAGATGTAAGGTGTCCTTTTCAGCCGTGTGGGCCGGTGATTATAACATCTATACCTCTACTTATGCACGTTCGTATTTTCACGACTGACTCAAGCCACATATATTGACTGATTTAAATAAATTCAAATTTTAATACGATGTTAAATGTAGCATCAGAGTTGCTTATCTATTAATACAGATGTACGAAAGTGCCTTCCAATTAACCGTTGATTTTTTAGATATCGCAATTCATCTACTAATGAGGTAAATTAAACCCAAATAATGACAAACCTCTTCGTCACTTGCTGAGAGAGATCAAAGCAATGAATCCTTCTGTTGTATCAATAGACATTATGATGATGCCAATGTAGTCATCTTGACATTGCTAGTGAATCACTTGCACCATGTAAGGTGTTATTGGTTGTGTACAGAAGGCTACAGTTTCCTCATTTTTTACATAGAACTATCACAAACCTAGTTCAACTTTATAACCAGGTAGTTAACGAGTCTAGACTAAACCATAGGTGGATTGAACTTTTTGAGGGAATGAAAAACATATTTTACTTTCTTGTATGTTGTGAGGTCAGGTTTCAATATCTTGTATGAATACTTTGCACAAAACACCACATCCGGTATTATTAGTGCCCTTCCAGCATTTGGTTTGTTTGTTTACTCTTCTGGACTCAAAATTAGGCTATTGATCGCTTTAAATCATACAAGAATTTGCTCGAGGTGATGCGATACCCCCTACCAACTAATATTTGGAGCCTAGAAGCAGTTTCGAAATTTGAAACTTTGCATAAGTCAATTAGCAGTTTAATATCCAGAAGTGAGGGTAGTGAAACAGATGAATCTATCTTGATACATCAAGCAGGTTTGCATATAAAATGGAGCTGACAGAAACCTATTCACAAATTCTATAGGTAGGACAGGATATACCTATTGCTTGAAAAGTTATGATCGATGCCAGAATCCAGTGGAAGATTGATATGTAGTGTCTTCTTCTTCTTCTTCTTCTTCTTCTTCTTCTTCTTCTTCTTCTTCTTCTTCTTCTTCTTCTTCTTCTTCTTCTTCTTCTTCTTCTTCTTCTTCTTATTATTATTATTATTATTATTATTATTATTATTATTGTTCTTATTATTATTATTATTATTCTTATTATTATTCTTATTATTATTGTTATTGTTGTTATTATTCTTATTATTGTTATTATTGTTGTTATTGTTCTTATTATTGTTATTATTGTTTTTATTGTTCTTATCATTGTTGTTATTATTGTTTATTATTATTATTATTATTATTGTTGTTATTATTGTTTTTTATTATTATTATTATTATTATTGTTGTTATTGTTGTTATTATTGTTATTATTGTTGTTGTTATTGTTGTTATTATTATTCTTATTGTTATTATTATTGTTGTTATTATTGTTTATTATTATTATTATTATTATTGTTGTTATTATTATTGTTTATTATTATTGTTATTATTATTGTTATTATTATTATTGTTATTATTGTTCTTATTATTGTTGTTATTGTTGTTGTTATTGTTGTTATTATTATTGTTTATTATTATTATTGTTATTATTATTATTATTATTATTGTTATTATTATTATTATTATTATTAGTATTACTATTATTATTATTATTACTATTATTATTATTAGTATTACTATTACTATTATTAGTATTACTATTACTATTATTATTATTAGTATTACTATTATTATTATTATTATTATTATTATTATTAGTACTATTATTATTATTATTATTACTATTATTATTATTATTATTATTATTATTTGATAGTTATCCATTTTACTATTATATATAGCCTATCTAAGATATCAATACGGATTATCATAGTATACGTGATAAATTTAAATAGGGTGTAAGCGATTCCAATCGAGTTGAATATTTAGAAATTTAGACTCGGCTTCTTTAATAATTATTGGGTTCGAGCAAAAATAAATTTTAGTAATCGGTCTTTGAGAGAAATCTTGACAAATCTGTTATCATTTGAGTTTGAGCTCATTGTTCATTTAGCTTTTTAAATATCCTTTAATCTTAATTTATCAAGTTGTGGTTGTTTGTTTACGAGCTGGAGCTGATAAACTCGTTTCATAATTTAACCATGAGCTTTCATAACTTCGTCCATATATACTTGATGCATTGAAGTCCTATTCTATTTAATTCCAATTCTATTAGTTCCATAAAGTTTTAAAACTCAACATCCTTATATAAAAATGCATGTCTCATGACATGTTAATCCAGTAAAGAAACTTTAACACATAAGAACATCCAGAACTATCTCACGTAGATGCAAATCAAGAAAACAACCAAAAGTGTAAAATCTATGAACATACAAGCTACCTCACTACATCACTCAGCCTATTCTAGCATTCATCTCAAAGATGAACCAGAAACAAAATACTTCACAATCGCCCAAATGATTCTAGGGTTTATTACAGAGAAGAAAACGAATGAATATGATTAAATTAGGGTTCGTGTAATATCACAAGTATATATATGGCAGCTTATTGAGTTCTGACTAACATGCTTACCTTTATACCCTTGTACTTTCAGAATGCTGATTTGGTACCCACATTTGCACATTCCTTGTCATATTAAACCTTGCTATAAACAATTAACCAATAATTAGAGCATAATTAAACACAATACAATAGATTAAACATCAAAAGATAAGCATATATACTTTCAACAAATCCAATGAGCTTATTCAACTTTAACTAACTATATAAGTTATTAAACTAGCGGAGTCGAATGTTAGATTTTTGTTTAAGTTGGACTAGAACTCGAGATTCTATCAACTTAAATAATTCATTAAATGTTAGCTCGTTATCGAATCAAATAAAAAAATAACAAATATGTTAAACTTAATTTTTCAGTCATTTATGATAATTTAGAAAATATTGAAGAGAACACTTAAAATCTTCTTAAAGCAATAATGATCTATTTTGTATATTGTCCACTTAGACTTTACAACTTGAGTCCCAAATGGTCATGACTTAGCCTATTTATAGTGGAGTTATGGTATCTTGAACGTTCCATCCCTATCCATCTTAGTAGTTTCTAAATATTTCCAGTGTACCTACTTAGAGTCTATGTTCTACAACATTTCAAGAGCTTCTACTAAGGTATAAAACTTCCATAGAGTTTGTAACGAGCAAGCCAAGCCCTCGGGCGTGTTTAAAATTTAAAGATCTCGAGCTCGAACTTGGCCCATATATTATATAAGCTCAAGCTTAGCGCGAGTTAAACTCATTTACTACATAATATTGGTTATTTTGTTATAATTTTATTTATATATAATATTTATTTATTTTTTGTGTAATTTTTAACTATACATGATAAGAGTTATTATTATTATTTGAAGTATTATATATATGATTAACCCTTATTTATAATTATATATATATATTATATAAAAGAATAATTAATAAATGAAAGGCTCATTTAGGCTTGAGAGTTTCTTCGAGCTCAGTATAGGAATCTTGAGCTCGATCTAGTTTAATTATCGAGCTCCAAAATATGTTTAAGCTCGAGCTCGATCACGATCTCGAATAGCTTACAATTAAGTTGGCTCATATACACCCTTGGTAAAAACTGCTAGAACATATCATTTTCCTTCACCTAAATGAGGCATCATCCTCGATGCATGTTTGATCTTGAATTGGTCCATTCACTTTCTGAATTGCCATAAACTATCATTTAAACATGAACTTGCCTTGGTCATAGGTTTTTTTTCCATTCTCATTACAACTGTCAGAATCTGCCCTTTTCATGATGATCTCTTTTAGTTCTATTCTTATGGTAATCTTTTATGCGTATCGATGTCCTCGTTAATATTTTTCTAACCCTTATCCTCTAGATCCTTCTTATATGGCTTATATTGTAACCATACGATTGACCTGATTATTAAGAATTCCATTATTTTCTCTCCTTAACTACACTTTCTATTTTGTATTTTATTTTTATTTTTCCTTTTGAGAAAGAATATTTGTTTGGTACATACCCTCTGTATTTTTCACGACTGACTCAAACCTGATATATTGCTGATATAAATTCAAATTAAGCTACGACAGTATAAAATGTTTAATATAATGTTCTGTATCATCAAAGTTGCTTATCTTTTGATACAGATATAATGAAGTGGTTACATATTGTCAACTTTTATAGAATTGAGATGCACCTGCCCCAATTCAATAAGGTCCTATGACATAAGGTTATCTCTTAGGAGTCATCAGAGATTTTAATTTATACTTGGAATACTGATTTTTTTTTTCTCATTAAATTAAACTTTTCTTTCTCTCCATATATATATATATATATATATATATTCATTCTTAAAACTCGTAAAACGTACTTTTATATTGGTTTCCTTTTACAGTTTTAGATTGATCTGGTGTTATCAATTATCACATTGTATTAGGAAAAAAATTACTACTTTATCGTAGTGATTCCAAATCCAAATCCTTATTTGAGTCATTACAAAACAACGGATATCCAAAATATATTACTAGTATTTACGTACAAATTAATTAAATAAATAAAAATCTATGTAAAGATAAATGACAATGACTATTTTAAAGACAAGTTAACAATATCACACTACTCTTTAAGCTGTCATTAACAAAAAAACTAAAAGAAAATATAAAATACAGTATTATTTTATTTCATGCAAAGCAACCAAAAATATGTCCTATACAAATAATAATCATTATCTTATACGTATTCACATTTCCTTTTTATTTGTTTCAAAAAGAATATCAACTTCAAAAGTTAAATAACAAACAAAAGAAGTGAATAAATTATGATATATAGTGTCACTTTTTAAAATGGGGGAATAAAAATTATGGTAATATTTTCGTTTCATTATAAGTTTTTATTGTTGATTAAAATGAGTGTCGACTTTCATATTATAATCAATATAAAAAAAAATTATTTAATTAGTAAAAGTGTAATTAGTGAATTTTTTAAAAATATTTATATAATTAAAGTGAAAAGAGTATTATTTTTTATATATGAATGTTGGGTAACTAATAAAATATATTAAAAGTGTCATTTGAAGCTTTTAAGTCCTGCCAACCTATTAAACCCCCCAAAAAACCAGCGACTACAGAAAAAAGCTTCAAGATTGAGAACAAAATAGACACTATTTATCTCCCCTCATATCTCTCTTTTCTTCTCTAAACTGTGTAATCACAATTAAGGCATCCTTTAAAAAATGCGACAATTAAATTACAATCTTCTCATCATCACCATAACACTTTTATACATCATCCGATCATCTTCATCTCTCAAGGTGCGTCTGTTAATTCGTCTTCTTGTTTGATATTTTCTTTTGGGATAAGTATTTCAGAATGCACTCGACTTACACCAAATGTTTATTGTGCATATTCAATTTACGTTGGCTATTTTTAATGCATTCAACTTTCAAAAATAGTGTCTTAATGTATCTTGGAATTCTTTTGATATTGTGTCAACTTCTACATATGTCACGTGTCACCTTAAGCAGATGATCACCAATGAAATACATAAAAATACGTTTCTTGAAAGTTGAAAATATTAAAAATAACAAATGTAAGTTAGATAAATACAATAGACATTGAATGTGAGGTTTTCACATATACTTATCCCTATTCTTTTTCCTTAAAAATAAGTAATCAAACGTTAATTTGTTTCAAACAGATAGGAGAAACATGTTCTACAAGTAACAACAAATGCGATTCAGGGTTACGTTGTGGCACGTGCCCGGCAAGTGGTAATACACGCCCCAGGTGCACTCGCATTCAACCTATTAGTCCTACTTCAAAGGTATGTATGTTTGTTTTATTAGTTGTTAGTTAAGTTATTATTGAAACTTTAGGTGTGGGAAGTGTAAGAAATGAAAGTGGAAGGATGTGTTTGTAAATTTGGTGGTGGAACAGGTAAATGGATTGCCTTTTAATCGGTACACATGGCTCACAACTCATAATTCATTTGCGGTGTCGGGTACAAAATCACCAACCGGGTCCCCTGTTTTGGGTCCGGCTAATCAGGAAGACGATGTTACATCTCAGCTACAGGTACGTACCTTACTACGTTTCAATGTTTTTGATTTATTTTTCTTATATAGTTTTTTAATCATCATAACATCCACATAACAAATTAGAAAAAAGATTGATTAGTTTAGTGTAACTATTGATATTTGATACATTAATTATTATTATACCAAAATATCTATATATTTAGTTTTTCATAATGAATAAACTTCAACCAAAATTCATTGTATATGTATAACTTTAAATATTTTTATTAACTTTAAACTATTTTTATTGTATAAATAAATTGTCACTTCACAGTTTACAAGTTATAGAGTCGTTAGATAAACTTATACAAAAGAAATGTTCAAAGTTTGATACATACAATTGAATTTGGTAAAAAGTTCAATACATTTTAGGAAAATAAACCTAAACTATAGCATAAAATTGATTAGAAAGCACATAAAGTTTTTGGAAATCCTCAATTTAGAAGTGTGACAAGTACTTTACAGTTTTTAAATGTGCAAGTTACAAATATGCTTGGCATATAGTATGACAATTGCATGTGCAATTTACATAAGAATAGGCAGATGTACATTACAAAGAGGTGGTTGTGGGATCACCATTAAATGAAAGCTCATAATACTTTAAGGAGGTCTTAAAATTTTAATTCTCTTTAGGTAACCATAGGTGTGTAAAGTACAGTATATTGCAACTATTGCAACTGCATTTATTACTGTCAAAAGACAGCATGTTGGTGACACTATGAAAAGTAAGATACAAGTTTCCATGATACCTTTAAACAGATTACATGACAAAACTTTATGAAAAGGGTTGTTGACAGAATGCTAGTGAAAGTTTCAATAGTGCTGCTTGTTCTCTTTTTATTTGATTAGGTATGGGGATTTAATTATTAATTAATTATCTAATCAATGTATTCTTGATTGTTAGCTTATTGTATAAGCATCTAACCTCTGTTATATTCCACTTGTCTGGTTTGTGGAATGACTAATGTGTTTTATTTATAACTGAAGAGGAAAGTGGTATAGGGTTTTTAATAAAGAAAACCCCTGCTATTTCCATGTTAACCCCATAATAATATATTTATGTAAAGGGAATATGTTGAGGAAGTCATTGAATTTTTTAAAACTTTTATTCAAGGAATAACTTAACTATTAAAACATTATGAGGTAACCAAACTCTGAAATCAAGTTTATTTTCTTTTAATCTACATTAAACAAATCAAACTTACATGTATCATCAATATAGGCCGCTGTGGGCATATCTGATGTAAATTAACCGATGGCATAATTGGCCGACCTCATTTGATGTCTTGTAGTTGAGCGCTTTCAATGGAACTTTTCGCTAGTTGAATTGTTTCAAATATCATTTTTGATAGTTTTTTTGATCAAAATATCATTTTCGCTAGTTGAATTGTCTCATATATCTAAGGAAATGAATCAGGCAGAAGAATGATGTGATGACTGATGATAAAGCCTCTCTTGTTTAATGCACAATAGTTGTCTTTAATATTGTAAAGTTGGAATAATAAATATAAAATATGAACATAAAATCCGTCAATAAAATCTCTATTCATCTTTTGATGTAGAACGGGGTTCGAGGGCTAATGTTGGATATGTATGACTTCGACAATGATATCTGGTTATGTCACTCTTTTGGTGGTCAATGTTACAATATCACAGCATATGTAAGTTCACTACTCAAACAAAACTTCAAATACCTTTGAGTTGTATAATACACACGTTTTCATTTTTCGTGTTTTCAACTTGCAGCAACCAGCTATCAATGTGCTGCGCGAGATTCAAAAGTTTCTACAAGCGAATCCATCAGAAATCATCACCATTTTCATAGAGGATTATGTGAAATCCCCAAATGGTTTAACAAAGCTTTTTGATGCATCTGGTCTCAGTAAATACATGTTTCCCGCGAGTCAGATGCCTAAGAATGGCGGTGATTGGCCCACCATCACAGATATGGTTAAGAAAAATCAACGGTTGATTGTATTTACTTCTAAATCATCAAAAGAAGCCTCTGAAGGGATCGCTTATGAGTGGACATACGTTGTGGAAAATCAATGTAAGTTTTGACATAAGACTAACTATCATTGTCCCACAATTTTGGCTCAACTATACAAAATTTAATTGAATCTTAATGCTTGAAATTGATACCCTTAGATGGAAATGAGGGACAGATTGCGGGTTCTTGCCCAAGTCGGTCTGAATCATCTCCAATGAACACATTACGATCGTTGGTTCTTCAAAACTACTTCTCAACTAACCCAAATGTCACGGGAGCTTGTATTGATAACTCTGCTTCGTTAATCTCCATGATGAATACATGTCAGATAGCTGCAGGCAATCGCTGGCCAAATTATATCGCAGTTGACTTTTACCAGGTATAGTCCACATTTTGACTTTTAAGGTCAAATATTAGCCTGGAAACTAATTCAGTTTTCTTGCTACAGAGGAGTGATGGTGGAGGAGCGCCTGAAGCAGTTGATACAGCCAATGGTCATTTGACATGCGGATGTCCTAACATTGCATATTGCGGGGTATGTTATTTTGCCCATTTTTAATCGGCATTTAATTATTTGTTCAAAAGCTTATATACAAAAGATGTGGACCAATCATTTAATAAAAGAGAGAAAAAGGGAGATAATGTGATTGATTCACGTCATCGTTTTTAATACAATTTTGTAAATCTTTTGCATGTGTGCATTTCCCGGCTTATAATTAACTGAATAAACGTGTCAAATGAAATGGTGGTGCAGGACAAAAATGGGACATGTAATTTACCGGTGCTATCGCCTCCACCACCAGCACAAGCGTCACCTGGAGGAAGTGGAGGTTCTAGTGGTTTGAGCATGGGTTTCTCGATTCACAAAGTGGTTAAACCACAATGGGTTGTGGGTGCATTTTTGTCTACATGGATTTTGCTATCGTCGTAACTTGCACATACCTTAGAGTGTTTTTACTCTCTGGTTTACATGGCTGAAATACATGCACACACCTGTATATGTATGTGAACTAGTTGTTGCTTATGTTGTATTGAGGATACGTATACTATGGTTCAGTTAGATGTAATTGTTCTACATGAACCTGTAAAATTAGCAGCAATGATCAAGTCTTAGAGAAGAATGTGACGTCGTTGCTTTTTTCGCATCTTGAGTGGAACCTGACTTGAATGTGTAATGATCAAAATTACGCTCCTCTAGACTATAAAGCTTTGTTTGGATGCATAAGTTTAAAACTTTTAATTTGAAGATTAAGTTCCATTTATAAAAGCTAATCTATCTAACGTTGAAATACTTTTAGGAGCTGTTAGTGCACAAAATTACCAAAATACCCAGCAATAATCAACTGTACGTACATAAATACATGCTTATAACCCTAATTGTGTTTGTTTTCTCCAAAACCTATCTCAACTTTACAGGTATGTCATTCAATTTTTTCTCAATTAATTGTATTTATATGTTGTTCTTAGGTTAGCATTTTTGCATGACTGTCTAGATATGTTTGTATTTGTTGCATATTTGACTCTCGATTTGTACAATTTTCCATAAGTTTTGAGTAAATAGCATTGAACATACAAACAATAATTATAATGTGATTATTTAAACTCATAGTAACAAACTTAATTAAAAATATCAGATAACAAAATTAATTGAATAATATAACGAAAAGTGATCTAAATTTGAAGAATCTTACTTTTTAGAGTGAAGTGATCCCAAACCTTGAAAACAAAAACAGATCTATAAACATGTTAAATTAAATCAATTTAGCAAAGAAAAGGTGAGGATCGGAATCTGAGATGCATATACGAGATCAGAAAGAAAGGGAAAAAGGGGGAATCTGAAACCCTCAAATTGGAAAAAATAAAATTTAGTATGAGTAGTGGTGTGTAATTGTAGCATTAGTGACAGTGAGCTCTGTCATCGAGTACCTTTGCCACGTGAAATTATAATTTATAATAGTATTAATTAATAATATTAATGTTGTAAAGGATAAATGAGTTTTTGTCCGTTTAGGATTGAGCATTTACATAGATGACCTAATGCAAGTTGGATAAATAATCTTAATGTGAGTGATTTGTTTATATTTGTTGCATATTTGACTCTCGAATATAATAGTAGATGATGACTTCTTGTGTAAAGTTCCTTGTACATTTAAACTAGAACTAATTTGTAAGTGTATGTATATTTTATATTGTTAGATTATACGGTCCAAAATAATGAAAAGGCGAAGAAAGAGAGTTGGTCGGATGAATCAGTTATGGCATTATGTGGATTCTTAAATAAATTTATTATTTAATTTTTTTTAGGAGCACAGGGAGTGATGAACTCTTCGACACAGTGTTCAGCAACAGTGTGTTCTCGGATCATTGTTGCTGAAAATGGGAAGGGTAGGAACAGTGTTCACGACAGTGTTCAAGAATTTATTTTTAATTTTTCATAAAATTCTCATAAAATTCAAATAATAGAAATAAATAACAAAATAAAATAAATAAATAATAATAATTTAGTCAATTTTAATAATGGGTTTAACCAATAATAATAATTTTAAAAAATGATAAAAAAAAAATTAAAAAAAATGAGCCAACTTAACAAATGAACCAATTTTAAAAAATGAGCTCAAACCCCAACTACATTTAAAAACTAAGTCACCTAAAATGTAAGCCCATATAGACAAAATTAAGCCCAAAATGTTAAAACTCAATTCACTCAATAAAAATAAAACAAGAAAATAAAAAAAGAAAATAAGAAGAAACAAGTAGAAAAAAGAGAAAAAGAAAAAAAAAAAAACACAACGTCTGGAAGGGGACGCTGATGCGGGAACACCGTTGGGAACACTGTCCAGATTCCGGAACACCGTCTGAGAGTGGGGGAACGAAATTCCCGACAGCGTTCCTCCCCACTCCGTGTGCTATAACTTGCACTTTAGGATTGTATTGAATGCATTGATGGTACACATGTACAAGCATGCATCCCAGAGAAACAATAATTGTGTTACATCGGTCGAAAAGGGATTCCTACTTTTAATGTAATGGCAACTTGTGATTTTAATATGTGTTTTACATTTATATCTGTTGGTTGGGAGGGATCAGCACACGACACACGTGTGTTCTTGCATGCGATCAATATGCCATCCATGAACTTCCCAAAACCCCTAGAAGGTGACTATACATAGATGTGATGATTTTTCAAGTTAGTTATGTAAATTCTAATTTACTTATTTTCTTTCTTATCCTTTTTAACAGGTATATATTTTTTGTTGACAAAGTATACCCAGATAGAAAAGGATATCTTGTTCCTTATTCAAAGACAAGATATCATAAATCTCAATTTCAAAATGAACCTCCAAATAATATGCAAGAATCTTTTAACCGTTCTCATTCATCTCTACGAAGTTTTATTGATAGGTCATTTGGAATTTTAAAGAAACGGTGGAAAATCCTTGGTAAGATGCCCCAATTTAGTGTGCAGACTCTAATAGATGTTATCATCGCCACATTTGCTTTGCATAACTACATTTGAAATAGTTCAGAAGAAGATATGATGTTTACAACGTTTGAGCAACGTCCAGATTACACACCACGTGATGAACTTCTTGATGTTCGTGCTTATTAAACAAAAAATGAGAATTTAAGTGAAGGAACATCTAATGAGATGAAACAGATCCGTAATGATATTGCTATATCCATATGGAATGCACGTGATCGATGATTTATCACGAACATATTTTTTTTTTTTTTTTTTTTTTTTTGCGTTTTGATCTTTTGTATTTTTACTTAAATATGAAACAGTGATTTTTGTTAATTTTATTTGTTTAACCATATTTTCCATTATATTTTGTATTTATGTCCTTTTTGGTTATTTTACACTTTGATATTACAGCTCAACTACTTTACCAAATAGAGTTTACAAATAAAAGTTCCAGCTACCGGCTTCAGCTTACAGCTAACAGTTACGACTACCATCTACCAGCTAATAGCTACAACTAATAGCTAATTTTGCCAAGGATACTCCAAATAGACTTATAATAAATTAGAAATATCAAAAGAATCTTAGCTTCAGTGGACATATACTAAACTGTTACTCTGTGTATACAACAACAATTTATAAAGTAAAATAAATCCTCAGATTTCATAATTCGTTGCGCTCAATCATTATTGGAATATGTTATCCATATTTTTATTTTATTCTTGTTATCTACATACTTTTTGTTCTCAATTGATCACATATAATCTGAATATATATTGTTAATTGACTAATTAAAATCCTCTATACTATTCAATTTTATGAATTAAGTTCAAATGAGAATAAGATTTTTGGTGAGAATGAAAGAATCAATTTCAACCATCCATTTCATCAAAATAATAATACCTCAACATTTTTTAAAAATTGAATATCTCACAAACAACTAGTCAAAAAAATTATAAAAATTGCACTATAAAAATCAACATTTTTTTCTCTTCAATTAGACATCTCACAATATATACTTTCGACGAACTTTTTTTTTTTAAACATCTTTATTTATTTTTTCGAGTAACAACTGGATATCATAAACATACTTTTTTAACATTTTTAATTAAGTAGCAATCGGGTATTGTAAACACGTTTTTAAGATATTTAATTATTTTGTCTTAGTAACAATTGAATATAGTGAACTTATTTTTCAAACATTGTTATTTATTATTTAGTAGAGTAACAACCGGCTATAAATAGTATACAAGTTATATGATTTATTCACTTTATTCCTAAGTATTAAAATGTTAATTTACTTTTTAATTTTGTAGTTCAATTTATAATATATATTATACTAATTGAGATTAGGGTTATAAATGAGACAAGACAACTCACGAACTATTCGTGATTGATTCGAGAATAACTCAAAATCGACTTGGGACAAGTCGAGTCGAGTTCGAGCTCGAGTATATTGACTAAATTGTGAAGTCACGTTAAAGTATTAAAAGACTCGGCTCGAGAAGCCCGCGCCTAATTAAGCTCGCATTACTTTTCAATTTTTGCCTTCTATTTATACGACTATTGATATATTTACTGTAATCTTTAATAAAATTTGAGTCAAGCTTGAAAGCATTAAGTCGATTAATATCAGTTCTAAATTATTTACTATTAATTTCTTAATACTCATAATTGAGTTGAATTGAGATGGAGTTGAGTTTCGATTTTTAAGTTTTTTAATTGAGTTGAGCTCGACTTGGCACTGTATATATTACAAATAATTACTTTAAATTATATCATAACTTTTACGTACTTTTCAAACTTCAAATTTAAATCGTAAGTTCCTCTAAATAGCAAATCAAGCATACTAGTTAAAATTATTTCTAAATACTTGTTTCAATTTCAGAAAATTAATATAAACTACTCCATTGGTTCTTGACAACATCCTTTACCCTTAGATATATAAACCCCTTCTTATGGTTAAAGTTTGAAGTTTGATTTTGATCATGTGACGTGATTAGTAGATGACTTACAAACAATTATATATATAGTGACTATAAAATTTAAACTACTTCATTATCTTCGATTATTTGTCATATTTTTGATTAAATTTCAAGTTATTTTATGGTTTTTTTATAAAAAAAATTGTATTTTTATATTATTTGTTATCTTAATTACTTATTTTAAATTTACTAAACGTAATTTATGAATTAAATTTATAGTTACATTAAAATATGTTCAAACAATATTATATTGTGGTGTTTATGTTAAATGACCAATGTATATACACGGTTGAAATAGCTAGTCTAAATAATAATAAAAAATTCTGATTCCATTAAAAACTAATAATACAACTTGCCTAATGCACAAATAAATACAAATTATAATCATACAATTTAAATGGGTTAAATATTTCGTTATGTATATAACTTTATATTTTTTATTATTGTATGTAACCATCTTTCAAAAGTTCTACAATTTCGTATATTGTATGTAACACGTGAATTGAAAAGCAAGTACCCGATTTTTTCCTCTTATAAAAAATGTCTATTGTACGTATGGAACTTTGTTCACATGTCTATTATGTGTATCAAAATCGGTGTTTTCCGGTTATCCGGTCACCTGTTACATACAATATACGAAATTATAAAGTTCGATACATACTATAACAAGTTTTAAAGTTGGTTACGTACAATAGTAAAAACCATAAAAGTAAATACATAACAAAACAATTAACCCAATTTAAATTTAATTCAAAACTTCCTAAAATAATCGGTAATCCAGCTTTAGATTAAAGCTTAAGCTAATTTCAATTTTAGGTTATAAAAGGTGGTGATTGGTGCATGTTTTTTTCGGATATCAAAAGTTCCCGTCGTCTACTCTCGATAACTTAAGTTTCGTTCATCTTGGTAAAAAAAGGTGCGTGACTACTCTCTTTCTTCATATTCATTCATATCTATTTGATTCTGCGCACATACATATCAATGATATGCATCGGTCATGCTTGCACAAACACAAATTTATTTACGTGTAATTTAATAAACAAACACAAACGTAAGTATTGTTTGGTCAGGAACATAATTTACTTATTTAGGTTGGTTAGTTCATATTCGTTTATTTATGCTCGGTTAATGTAATGTTCATGTACTATAAATGTTTAATAAAATCATTAACCTAATGCAAATATATAACCTATATATGGTTAATTTATCGTCAATTTATTTATTTGAATCTCTTAGTTTGTTAAACTTAAGATATTTGGATGATGATGATGTTTAGATTAATTAACGATGTTTTATACATTTGAATTTTCATATTCCATCGTTTTTTATTCTGTGTTAGATTTACGTTTCCTACTGTTTGTGTATGTTTGTGCGTTTTGTGTTGGTATATGTTCGTTTAGCATCTTAACAAACGAACACGAGCAAGCCTATTTTATACTTTATACTAAAACCACCACAAAGAAGGGCCTATTTGCAAAGAACAACGGATGCCGAATTCTGTTTGTTTATCCATCTGTGTTCTTAATTCTGCTCGTCTTAGTTTAAAAGTGATCATCAGTGTCGTACATTGTTATGTTACTACTGACTGCATTTGATTTCTTTTTAATCTTCATTACAGAGAAAACATGCCAATGAAGAAGGGAACTAAGCGAAAGGCAAGCAATAAGGATGAAGCAGCTTCCAGTTCTAAGGTTCCAAAACATGAGACAGAACCTGAGTACTTTGATGAGCAACGTGAATTCGAAGATTTATGGAAGCAAAGCTTCCTTGTTGGGACAGAGTTTCACCATCTCGACTCGCTTTATAAAGACAAATGGAATTTCTCAAATCTAGAAAATGCATTTGAACAAGGTGGAGTGTTACATGAGAGAAAAGTCTACCTCTTCGGTTGTACAGAAGCGCATTTGGTTGTTTATGAAAACACATTAAAAGTAATCATCGTACCTACAATAGTTGCGATTGTATCTCCATTTCCACCTTCTGATAAGATTGGAATTAAATCTGTTCAAAGAGAGTTTGAAGAAATTGTTGACATGAAGCGCATGAAAATGGATTGGGTTCCTTATATTCCATTAGGAAAACGGACTTCTTCTGTTGAATGACAAAAATCATTCCAAATCTTTGTACTACAATGCGTCCAAAGAAGGGCTGGATTAAAAAATATGACAATGGATCGTATAAAGAGATTTGAATACTGTTTACCGTACTTCTACAATCCCTTCAAGGAAGATGTGACAGATGAGAGTACTATTGTGGATATTTTGTATCCAGTTGAACCAGAGCCGGTTGTGTGCAGGTTTGATTGGGAGATTGATCAACTTGAGGACTTAACTAACGAGCTCACTGATGCAGAAGCGTTGTCTGAAGAGCACAAGGATGCGTTTAAGGAATTTGTTAAGGAAAAGGTTCGAGAAGCAAAGAGAGATAATCGTGAAGCAAGGGAGAAGAGAAGGAAAGCTAGGGAGGAACTGAGTCAAGATAAAGTGGCTGCATTTGAAAACATGAGGGTTTATAAGTTTTATCCTGTTGACAACCCACAATTCACAATTCTCAAGTCTCCATTTGTAAATAGGTATTATGGCAAGGCAAATCAGGTACTTTGAGCAGAAACATGATAAGAGGTGTTTGTAGTTGTGGTGGCAGGGTAGTTCAAAAGACTAGGGAATTAGCAGATGGAAATATGGTGGTTTTTTGTATGCTCATGACTTGATATATTTGTGCTGTAGGAGCTTTATTATATTTTATATTTTATTGTATTCACAAGATTTGGTTATTAAGCCAAGTAGTGGTGGTTCTTTTGTATGTTCATGCTGTTGATTTGAATTACATAGTTGCTAGCTTATTTGGTATTTTGAAAATGCAGTCATTGATCATTTTAACGTTTTTGCTTGTTTGTGGTTTTCTTGGAAATTTGAATGGAACTGAAAATCTTATGGAAGGTTTTGTGTAAGTCGTACAATATGATAATCGTTTGAAGAATTAGAAGTGAAAACTAGAACTGTGATTCTTTTGTGCCATGTTGCTGACATAATTGCAGGCAGCAGGTTGCTAAGCAAGATGTTTAAGTATTAAGCATGTCATATACTAGAACAGTAGCACTCTTATCGTCCCAAAGTTAGACATGCGATTTTGACTTTTGAGGTCAAGCTCATGTATCAAGTATGACTCCAAAGTTTCAGTACTAGTAACTTACTTTTGCTTATGTTAACTGCCTATTTGAGGTAAATAATTAGTTTGACACTAGCTGCAACATGTTTCTAAGAGTAAAATAACTTACAGACCTAAATCATATTGCATCTGATGCAGTGTACAAATAATAAATACAGATTAAACATGTTGATTCAAAGAATACCAGGTTAATCCTTTCCAACACACGTTGATTTAAAGAATACTGTGGTTAGGAACGGTTCAACTCAAATGATGAACACAATTTGAGAAAAAAATCAAATTTCATAAAAATGACAACCAACTATTTCATTAGCATAAGCAAACCCTAAAAGGGAAGCAGAATTACAAATGGGCCTCAAAAGAGCTACGGGCCAAACACAAGCCCAAAAACAAAATTCAAAAAAATCATAAAAAAACATAAAAGAGCCCATATCTCCTTCTAGAGTGCGTTTTTCGACCTCGAAAGTGGGTAAGCCACCTATGGCTGCTTCTTGTGTTGTGCTCCTCGATCCAAGCTTCGATTCGACCGGTAATGGGCCTAAAACGGAGCCTCGTAGCCCAAGTTATGACCACTTTCGTGAAGCCCCTTTGGTCACTCGATCACGGGCCTCGAGACCCGATCCATAACGCTAGGGCCCGCATCAACATCACGGCAGGAATAGCAATTTTTAAAATCAGTTCCCTCCCAATGCCAAGATTACTTCCGGATGTTGCAAGATATTAATTTTATCTGGAACCTCTTCACTGCAGTCCCAGTTCTTGTAACCGCTTACACTTGTCATTTTAATGGTATGCCTAACTATTATGTCATATGTAAACTAAGATCAATTGCTTCATAGATGAATAACTGAGCTTTTCTATTTTATTTTAAATATGCAGTGCATAGCCAATGAGCTTGAAAAACCGTCGCTTATTGAACCAATTGTATAGATTTCATTGGTTTTGTGTGCATTTGTGTACATAGTGGTTAGTTTCTTTGGATTTATAATATTTGGTGACTCCACAATGGGAGATATGTCAACTTTAGACTCTGATTTGGGCGTTCCTCTTAGTGGACAACTCAATGACATTGTTCGTGTGAGCTACACTTTGCACTTAATGCTCGGTTTCCCACTTGTATTTTATGCTCTACGCTTTAACACGGATGGGCTTTTCTTGATTTGGATCATCTGGGCTTCCACTTGAATCAGACAATAAGTGGTTTGTTTACGATTGTCAAATCTAGAAGATGCATTTAAACCAGGTGGAGTGTTACGTGAGAAAAAAGTCTACCTCTTCGGTTGTACAGAATCGAAGGACATATCCAAAGGTGACTTAATACCTACGATAGTTGTGGTATTAATGTCAGTTAGAGGTGGTTGTTTATCTTAAAGACAATTAAGTTCATTCTCATGCAGGTTTGATTATCATGAAATATCACTACTATCAATACAGTAGAAACTCGATTAATTAGAACTCGATTTTGGATGGAATGACCAAGATAATGAACATGAGTTTCATCACTCGTAATACATCGTACATGCTCTTTGATAAAAGAATCAAACTCTTTCAACATTTCAATCAAACCCAAGAAGTTATCTTTGATATTTTGATATAACTTCTCATTTGTTCCACGGAATGATTTAACATCCTCGATATTAATTAATATCATCCTCGTTAATGTTAACACCACAATCCTCAACACTCGTATTGTCAAATATTAGCATCATCATGTCCACCCTTATCATCATCAACGTTTTCATTAAAAGAAGAAAACTTTGACAGTCTTTGAACAAACTTATCCATAGCTTCAGTTTGAGACTTAATGAGTTCTCCAAAAATTTTTTATCTCTTTTTACGTTTTCATATCCAGATTCTTGTTTAGGAGCCATAGTTTCTATCGATGTTAAAAAAGTAGCAACAAATATATAATTAATACTTTATAAACTAAAGGTGTTTACAGTAGAATTCTAATGTTGTTAATCAAAATTAATTTGTTAAAATTGAATACTAAATTCTAATAATTTCCTATAATTAGTATCTCAAACTATTATGTCTAATTGATTAAATTATAAATGTCGAATTGTAATTCCTAAAATTCTTAAAACGCAATCAATACAACAATAAAACTACAAAAGTTCGACCTTCAAATACATAACTAGGAATCGAATGAATAATAATTAAATTATTAAACTATTTAAGATATTAAAATTGAATAAAAAAACCCAATAACACAAGAATATATACCTTCTAGTTCTCTGACACAAAGAATTTTAAATTGTAAACACCACACATATTGCAACTTGTTATACAGTTAAGGCTTTCACCTTTTTTCTTATTTGATTCATATTATTTTAATAAAGGTAATAAAAATATTAAAATAACCGACAGAAGAATTGAAGGCAGGACATGGACCTCTTTAATTAAATTGGGTCTAAATTTTTAATCATATTCAACGTTGGACTAGTAGAAACTTTATGGATATATATATATTGGACTAAATTGGGTACTAAAAATGGGCCCTGAATTTTGAGCCCTGTGAAATGGCTCACCTTGCACATGCCCAAATCCAGCATGTACTTGAGCTACTGTTCGAACAACTAAATCAGCGAGTCCTTTGTATTAAATCAATATACTGTAGCTGAGTTTTGAGTTTTGGGTTTGGCCAAAACCAGCTCCATACTGTTTAGATGTCGACTACAAACTCGCAATGCATCGTTCGTTTTCAAACATTGATAATTTTGATTAGTTCTTTTTTCCATGTAAATATTTATGTCGTCCTTTTGAAGCACTCAATTGGTAGTGTTAAATTTTTTACTTGGATTGTTCTTCTTTTAGCTTTCTATCATTAGAAAAGATGTCTCTAAATTTTTCTTGTATTGGTTTACAGTTGAAGGGTAATTGAAGGGTAGAATCTGTGAGCTCCTCAAATCTCATCTCAATCTCAATTAAGCTCTAGGTCATGCCAAAAAATTTAGTTTCCTGGGTTGATTAGAGAAGCGAACCATATGTGACAATGCATGTTACCAAGTCAACGTCTAAACTTTTGAAAATGGACCACTATCAGTTTTGATTTTTGTTTTTGACTGTAATATCAAAGATTTTTGTTCTTTAAAACTTTTGAGGATTTAGTTTTGATTTGTCTTTTCAAAGAGATTCGTATAGCGGTTTGTGAATTTAAAGATATGTCTTTGTTAGGCAACAACTAAAAGTAGTTGAACACGCTTCTTTCACATTCATATATAATGATGTAGATATATGAACATATTTCTTGATTTCATGATGATCTTTGGATTTGGTTATTGGATTTCTTGATGATGTTAGTTGGTTTTTCTTTACATGGGTTAGAACCTGGTGAGTTAAGGTTATACATATAACTTTTTCTACCATAAAATGCAACAATCACTTAAAAAGTTAGCTTAAATATTTATGAGTTGTATGCACGGCCTTTAAACCACCTAGTATATATTATAAAAAGTGAAAACGATATATATTGGGGTGTTGAGTTCTCGAATATAATCGAATTATCTAAATAAACTATTCAGGACCGTTAAAATCGAACATAGCGAACATAGCGTAGCCTTCGTTGCCTGGAGGAATTTCTCCTCCTGGCAATTTGCCAAGAATAACATTTGCCTCAGAAAAGAGAAAGATCTGCATGAATCTTGTAACGTACATCATGTGACTAGTGACATGCGATACCTCTGGAAAATTCACCACCAAATATGTATTCTCTGAGGTTCCACCCATCACACTTACCTCTTGATGGAACACAAAGATATTTTACTAATCAAATCTTCATGAGTGGGGACAAGTAAATGAACGTATGATCTTGTCCACGATAGGTTATCTTGGAATTTGATTGGCTATAGGGGAATAATTTTATAGTTGTGAAAGATGATTGGTGGAAGCTTTATTATAGAAGATCCTTAACAAGTATAAATAAAGTCTTCACCCTCATATATAAGGTATGCACTGTTTACTTAACATTCATTTGCTCTCGACTATTACCCAAGTACCACCATAATCTGTCATAGTACCACTACCGATTCTCACGTCGAAGGTGGCTTATGGAGGTCGTCGTTGTATTCCACTTAACACAGACTGAGCTCAAACCACTTATTTAACACTTGTAGGTGTTACATACAATCAAAATTCAATTTTTTTGGATTAGATTGGATAAAAACCGAACAATATATCAATTTTTCGATTGGTTTTGAGTTACTACGATTAGAACCAAATAATCCAAATAAACCGAATAGTTTTTACGGTATTTATAATACTCTTGTTTATTAATCAAAATAAATGTTAAATATTTATTTGATTATTTTTCATATATAAAATATTGTTATATAATAGGTAGTGTTATGCTAATATATATCATTGCATACTAATTTAAATACTTAACTTTTAAATTTAAAAACTAACTCCATATTTTTATAAACCTTTAACGTAACACGGCAACATGTAGTCATTGATACACTTCGTGACATTACCGTTTCATGAGTCAAAACGATACCCTCGTAAAGTCAGCAAAGGAATCGAATGGTTAAAACCGATCCATCCAAGTAGTAATTTAGTTCGGATTCGATTTTTAATTTAAATGGATTGGATTCAATTATTAAAAATCAAAATCAAAATAGATTCATGTAATTGATCTGATCCATCTAAATCAACACCCCTATATAAACATATCATAAGTTCATCGTATTAGCATGTATGGCAGAATATCCTATAAACATATTTATGTTATGCATTATTATGCATATCACTTTTTGTGATCCTATACATATTTTGATATGGGCAATGGGGCTGAACAGGTGAACGACTATGCGAATTGTGAGTATAATGTAATGTAATGTAATTATAATTAGAATTCTGTTATGTACATTTCCGTGTCTTATTTTTTTATTTAATGTATAAACTTTTATATTTAAACGTTTCAGAATTTTAATTTCCATTTGTAGATCAGCCGAGAAAGTACAAGTAAAAGTTACATTAAGTGAGCACACCTTTATCAATTCAGGTACGTACAACTGAAACAAAACAAAGTACAATCATCCTAAGAAGGAAATGCTGAAATGGGTTCCATGTGGATTTTCAAGAATAGACACGTGTGAAGTCCGAGAATCTGATGGCAAAACCATGACCACGTTCCACTTCTTCTTCTTCTTCTTCTTCTTTCTTCTTCTACACCTTCTTACGAAAACCTCTTGCTTCTCTCTATCCCAAAATTAAGGGTTTCTTTTCTTCTTTTTTTATCTATCAAATCAAATATTTTTTGAATTAATAAGTAAATATGGAATTAGGAGAAAAAGAGGCTGAAATTGATCGGCTTCCGATGGACTTACTTGCTCATATTTTCGTTTTCATCACTTGTTTTAAAGATTTAGCTGAGTATGTTTTTTATTAATTGTTAATCGTATATTTATATTCTTTAAACAATTGAATTTGAGTGTGTTTCAATTGTGCAGGACGAGCAGTGTATGTAGAAAATGGAAGGAAGGAGTGAAGCAATCTATTGGAAGAAAGGAGAAATTGAGTTTTGCAGGATGGAAAATGAACGATGAATCGACTTCTCGTATCGTTCGATACGCTTACGCTCTCAAAGAGCTTGATATGTATGTCTGATTCTCTTCATTTTTTGTTTTACAAAAATATATACACGGGATAGATCAAATGAATTAGGATCATACGTTAAAAGTAAAAATTGTTGAGAGAAGGAGAGTGTGACACGTGGCAGTTGTGCATCAAATTTTATGTTGTGCGCATCACTTGTTTAGAAATTTGACGCACGCGTAAAAATTGATCAACAACTGCCACGTTTTTGTTAAGTATTACTTTTTCCCTGAAGAAATTACTTTAAGACTTGTTTTACAATATACGTGTGAGCATGTTTGATTAACTTTAGTGGATAGAATTGGATATAAAAAAATAGTTATGATTTTGAGAGAAGTAGACATGAATACACGGTCTCATTTTACACCAAACAAGGCTCATCCTTATGAGAAAAAGAAAACAGATTCGCCCTTAAGAAATGAATTAGTGTTGATATAAACATAGGAAAGAGTTTAATTAGGATCATGTACATGATTCTGCTTATACAACGTTTCTTTTTGTTGCGGTTTCAGTTCAAAAAGCCGTTGGGGTTGTCAAATAACAGATAACGGACTGTATCAGTTATCTAGCGCAAAATGCATTAGCAACCTATCTTCAATATCCTTGTGGGGTATGACTGGAATAACAGATAAAGGCGTTGTTCAACTGGTACGAGATCTTACATTTTTTTAGCTTGATGGGGCTCTTATGTTCATAGCAAACACATTCATATATTGCTATAATAATTTTTCATACAGATTTCAAGGGCCAATTCTTTGCAGTACCTAAACATTGGAGGTACTTTCATAACCGACGAGTCTTTGTTTGCAATTGCTACTAGCTGCCCACATTTGAAGGTTTGTTGCGTTACTTTTGATACATGTTTTAGTCGAGTTTATTAAAACAAAAAATATGATTATTTTATTGACAACCTTTCAGACTGCTGTATTATGGGGATGTCGTCATGTAACTGAAAATGGACTTATAGTTCTTGTAAATAATTGTCGTAAACTGGAGACGATCAATGTATGGGGAATGAGGGTACCTTTTGACTCATTTGCTACTCTGCTGACAATTCGTCCAGCTCTTCAGATCGTGCCCCAATCGCTGCTTAATCTCGGAACTATTTCTCTGTTACCTGTTTTTTGAAGTGTTTGGGTGCAGTGTGTGTACAGAATGTTGCTTAATTATATCATTAAAAAATTGTACAGTCTATTTCAATGTATGTAATTCATCAACAAAATAAACTGGACACTTAATTGCAGAACCCACCCATACTATGTGGGTTCTTGTACTTGTCTGTGTCTTTTAGTCTTGATCTGCAATTGTGGATGAGAAAAATGTGGTAACCTTGTGTAAGTTTTTGTGTTTCTGTTTGCCGTTTAACATTTCTCACATCCGAAATTTGTGATGGTTACCTGTATATAGTTTCCTTACCAACAGAAAATGAGCCTTTATAATTGTGACACGCACAAAAATCAAAATCTTAAATTAAACTCAACATGAAAGTTATAGTTGCATACTTGCATCGAGGCCAAAATGAAATATGTTTACAAACTTTGAGTGACTGCATGTGTACAAAACCTGCTATAACAGATTTCTATAAATAATTCTCAACCTTTTTGCATTTTACTGTTAAAAGAATGTGTTAACATGTTTGAAGATCATATGGTTGAGTACTTGAAGTTCAACAATTAAGATCGCCTAGCTTACTATCCTTTTCCATTCCAAAGGATACACTCCATTGGCTGTTGCTACTTATAGATAAATAAATATACGTAGTATAATTTAACGACCCCTTTTAACAACATAAAAATAAAAATAAAATTACCTTGGAATGAACATGTAAGGTCCATTGTGTTTTCAAATATCTTCAACAAGGAAAGATAAACGAACTGTGTTTGTGTTTGTGTATGCGTTTGCGTGGGAAATAAAGTCGGAAATCATAGGAAAAATGATTAACGTGTTCTATTGATGTAAAATAGATATCAATGAGTATTAAAGATGAACTAGACGGTACACCACAAAAGTTTGATGTGTGTGATGGATAACGTTTGAATGGTGTAAGAAAATATAATTTTATCAGGCAACTATGAAGAACTTAGTTTTCTAAAACTTAGAATAATTAATAGTAACAAAATACAATTTATCCCTCTATGATACGTGTCAAAACTTAAAAGTCATGTCTTTTGTCACTAAAGTCTAAACTTCACTATCATACTAGTAGTTGTCCTTAACAATCTATAAATTCGCTTAGAAGAGATTTAGTGGCTATTTTATGTTTTTTTTCTACGTTTCATGACATTGGCAATAACAATTCATATTGGTAGGGACTTAACTATTTAAGAGCATTACTAATGCAATTTGTATGGTATAATACATACCTTTCATTACAAAATGATGAGATGCCTTTGTATATATTTACAAATGGTCCATGTGATGACTTTGTAGTGTATAGTTCATGTGTGATATAATTCATCAAACTTTTTAAAGTTGTACCAATTACACAGATTAAAAAGTATATTATGTAAAATAGTGTAAATATTGATATGACAATTTATTAAACTTTGAAAGCTTATATGCATTATTGTGCTATAAGGATGCTTGGTTAAGTTTATTTTTACAGTTCATAAAGTTATTAAGATTTGAAAAAGTTTGTATTCAAATTATGACTTTTACTTATAACTAGTAAACTCACGTAGGATGATAAGCTCTCAAAATAACCTCTCAAAATAAACTCGCAAATAGTAAATGAGTATAAGTTGATAAAGATGAGTTTATGAAACTAACTCTCGCATTTGACAGTGTTTGAGATTACTTACTTAATCGTTTATTGCTTATTATTGTTTTCTACGGTCTCAATTTAAATGTTTACTTTACTATTTTTGTTTGTCTAAAAAATATTGTCAATTTACAGAAAAACTATAAAAATCGTTATATTTTAAGTTTACCTTTATTTATTACTCTTAATAATTCATTTCTTAATCTGTTAAGTCAAATTTTCTTTAAATATAAAGGATAAAATTGACTTTTATCAAACAATCATATATTCAACATTTTTTTCTTGGGAATATCCTTTTTGGGACAGGGAAAGTATTATGAAGGCAATAAGTATGTTCAAATACCTTTTTAAAAACTATTTATGGAAGATCTTATTTAACGTCAAATAAACACTTAAAATGAAAGAGAATTTTATATATATCCTTGTAAAAAATTACATCAAATATCATTATCATTTATTTATTAATTTTTTTGAACGACAAACCTACGACCTTGCTCATAAGATCAGCAGAGAACGGATCAGTCATGAGGTTACATATGGTAAGTGGGAACCAACCCGCTAAAGCCATGGCTTACATATGTGAGTTAGGGTTGTTTTCACCCTAACCCCAAATTGTGAGCCAGTAATATCGGAGGAACATGATTGGGATTGTGTTGATATTACGGATGTGAATTGGGGACAGTTACGTGATATAGAATGTACTTTCAGTGATGAACAAAGGAGGCTGTGTTTGTATGCTTCATTGCTCATTCCACTTAGTAAAACAGTTTACACTGAAAACAAAAAGAAAACGTTACCTGTTCTGAACTACATATTTAGAAATTCCCTCAAGTTGAAAGTTAGTGATGCTGATGATGTCATGATGCTGCACAGTGCAGTTGACAAGTTTTTGTCTTTAATCCCTTTCGTATTGTCCAAGGAAGAAGATATGCAAACTTGTGAAGTTAGTTGGGAAACGGAGGTTATTGATGTTCCTGTGTTGTTGAAATTAAGAGTCTTGTTAGGTTTGCTTCTTAGGGAAATCAAGGATTTCTGGAGGGCTGCATTGATGCTATCCACAGTTTTCTATAAGAATGATTCTTGTGTTGAGTTCAGATAATAGAAGAGAAGTGTTTAAGGTAGTTGAGCAAGAAATCTGGAAGTTGGGTTTAGAGAAAGTGTGGGAAGTTAAACCTTTCGTAAATGGAAAGGATATAATAAGGCTTTTGGAGCTTGGAAAAGGAGGTCCAGTTGTTAGCGAATGGCAACGAAAACTGGTACAATGGCAGCTTGCTTATCCTTCAGGAAGGGTCGAGGAATGTATTGATTGGATGATGAGGCAAATGCAATTAAAACGTGCTACAACATAGAACGACTGAGGTCATTTTGTAGCTTTTCATAGTGGTGAGTAATAATATAGTTGCAGGCTTAAATAGTAGTTTCGACGATTAAAATGCATAGAAGCATTTATCTTTTACTGTTTTTGCATGTATGTGCATCTTTCTTATTAGGGGTTAGCTTTTAATATTTGATGGAATCGAAAATATTGTAGAAGGATCTGTGTAAGTTGGGAGATATGATATGGGAAAGTAGAACAAATATGATAAACATGAAGTTGCTGCCGTCAAAAGTGCACAAAATAACTCCTCTTTCTGTTGCTTAAGGCAATAGGTCATAAGGCTCTCTCTATGTAATATATATAAATCACCAAATTCTTAGAGAAAAGTGGTACAATGTTAAATAGTGGTACGTTAAACTTCTGAATAAAGAAACCCAAAAGATGACAGAGCATCCATGATTACAAGGCCCCCGATGCTACATCTCCAACTTCCTACTTGCGTACCAAAAAACCTGCAAAAACGAGATGAGAAAATCATCAGAGTATGACACAGTTTTTATGCATATCTAAGGAGCATTGAGATGCGGCTTAGCATCTAGTTTATGATTGCCATGAGATGATACATATAGCATACCTGAATTATAAGCTGGTCATATTCAAGATCTCAAGTCAATGCTTGACGTTTCACAATGTAAAGCGGGCATAACGTATACCTACTCTAAATTCAAATTATTATAACAGTGAAGCCTCAATGAAGTCACTCTATATGTTCAAATATATATCTACTTTAGATACAACACCCACAATATAAGGAAAACATGAAATCGATAGACGACCAAGAGACTGTTTAGATTTATTCGCGAAGCAGATCCTGTCAGTTGTACTGTCCCTGAAAAACTTCCTGAAGGACCTGTCGGTGAAGTCGAATTAGCAACGCCATTGTTTCTGCAAGATCCAAAAGGTGCCCCAGCCTGCAAAAATAACAACGGTAACGATCTCATAAAATACGAATTCTTTGATTAGTAAGTTGGTAAAAATCAAGTGAAGACAAACCTGGCAAGCAGTGACTGAAACACACCCGCATAACGTATGGCCATTCATTCTATCCAAAGCATCAAAAACACCTCCTCCATCACTTCTCTGTGAATGGCATACAAATTGATTCATTACCATATGCTAGAACAATTTACCAATATATTCTAGTATCAAAACTAGAAAGGGAAGGGTGAATACCATATAGAAGTTGACAGCCAAGAAGTTGGGCATCACATTCCCAGCTGACTTGTAGCAAGTGTCAACCATAGTCATCAAAGGAGTCGAATGCTCTTTGCAAGCTTCAGCCTGTACCGGCATGGTTGGGAAGTAGTTTTGAAGAAAAAGAGATGCACTTTTTGAAGTAAGTGGCTTTGATTCTTTTCTATTTGGGCATGAGCCTTGTTGTACTCCAGGATCCCCAGCTGAAACCAACCATTACATTTATGTTCCATGATTGAGAAAATATGAATAACATACTTAATGCATTCCATAAAAAAGAGTATCTGATTTTGAGGTCAACTGACTAAACATAACTCCAATTATGATAAAATTCTTTAAATACTTGGGTAAATAGAAGTAGAGGTGACACAATATGGGAGACCGGGTAACAGGTCAAAAGGTATCAAGGTTAGTAGAGTTGAAATGGGCCACGTCAGGCTATATTGGGCCCTTAATCGTTTTTCAAATTTCATATGAATAGTTAAGATTGGAAAAAGAATATATTAGTAATATATTAATGTAATCATTGAATAAAACAATTAGAGAAATTGCATGCATAAAAGTTATGTTTGAAACTTTAAACTGTTTGACCCGGTCGGCCCATTTGACCCGTTCCCTATTTTGATGATGTTTTTGTTTTGTCACATCTGAGATAAAACACAACGCAAATCAACTAATATTTAGGTAATAAAGTCGAATTTGTCCTGGTAAAATATAAGTTATAATAACTTTTGTGAAGTGCGTATATTAATTTGAAGCAAATACTTGGTACTTACATTCATTTTCTACCATGTGTTTCCACTGGTAGGCTATACCTTCAGTAACTTCCTTTGAAGAATCGGAAGTGAAAACCAATAATCTATGATTTTCTTGTGCCATATCGGTGACAGTGGGCCAATCCTCTCCTTTTTTTGGCATCTTGGAAACTGGAAACCAGTACTTGTCTAAACCAGCATCTGTGAATAACTTAGTCAACGCTTTAGTCGTATGTACATAATCCTCAATTATAATCGTCACAATCTCAGTTGGGTTTGAACTCAAGAAAGCTTCCACTTCCCTCAATGTGTTAATAGCAGGTTGCTACACAAAATATACGATGTATTAGAGCACATTAGTAACTAGGGCAGTAGCACCATTGTAATGTTATCCCAAAGTTAGACATGTGGTTTTGACTTTTGAGGTCAAACATGTATTCCAAATATGACTCCAAAATTTCTCAACTAGTGATAATATAGGTTATAAAACTCAAGGGGTTTTGGATGTGCATTTTAAAAATGATTCTTGTATTGTGGTGACATCAAGTTGCAATAAACAATATCCAGTGTTAGTTACTTTAGCAAATAATAACGGCTAATTTAAGGTCAAATAATTAGTTTGACACTAGTTGTGACAAAATTGATCTTCAGTGATCAGAGTAAAACTACTTATATGCCTTAATTTTATCTATTACTTCGACAAAAATCAGAATTCTCAAACACTAGTTCGAGCAAGAAAAACAAATTCAAGCACCATCTCATGCACCATGTTAAGCATCTAATTATTCAATCTCACATAACCACTTACAAGACCCGTATCCAATGATCCAAACACCGGGTCAATGTAATTATTAAGTATAAAGTTTTTCGGCAACGCTGATCATTTGAAGTTTAAAATGTATGCCTCTTGACCTCAAAAGAGGGAAAAAATTGTCTCTTTTCGGAATGGCAACATATGAGGCATGAACAATTATACGATAGACATATATAAGGGAAAAAAAGATGCTTACAAAGGCGGTGATGTTGTAACACTGGCCACGGAACGAGTGGCAGAGCCAGATATCATTGTCGAAGTCATACATATCCAACATCAAGCCTCTAACTCCATTCTAACATCAATCAAAACACATAAAAGAATAAAATTTTATTATCAGAACATAAAAAAAAAAAAAACGAAAATTAAAGAAAATGAAAACTAATCAGTAATTGACTAATTGGAACATACTCTTAATTGGTTGGTGACAGAATCTTCTTGATTATAAAAAGTAATCCTTTGAGGTCCAGTCAAAAGGGGAGCATCCACAATAGAAAATGCATTATGGGTTACAAGCCATGTGTATTTGTTGAATGGCAACCCATTTATCTGACCTCCATTATTAACCACCAAATGCCATTAGTATTTAAATCTTAAAATGCATTAATCTCAAAACTAATCAAAAACGAACTTTAATCAACAACAACTAAAACAAATAATAGTACTAAAATACAATAACAAAATAAATAAGAATAAGAATAAAAAATAAAAAAGTTGTGGTTGTAAAATGAGATACTTACAATGGCAGTAGGGATATTAGCTTGACCTCTAATGCAAAAAGGCTGATTTTTCCCTAACTGAGGGCAATTACCACAATACAAACCAGCTGCACAATCAGTGGCTCCAGAGCATGATTCTAATATCTGTTCACATTTAACAGTCAATTCAATAAGACAATTATTATAAAATCAAACAGATCTAAACAAATCAATGCCAAAAAAAGATCAATATAAACACAAGTTTACAAAAATGGCAAAGTGAAAAAAACCTGGCAATCTCCATTTGAGCAAGCAGAGATGGTGGTGAAAAGGCTAGCTAAAACCAACAGAATAAGAAGTTTAAAATAGTCATTTGCATGAAGTAGAAAGAATGATTTCTTCATGAGCTGCTGCTGTTCTGCAAAACCCCTACTTTTTTGCAGAAACAGAAAGATATAGATATAGATAGAGTTATAGATACAATGAGAGAGAATGGACTAATGGGTAAAAAAAGAAAAGAAAAAGCAAAAGTTGCTGCTAATAAGATTGAAGAATTTTCATTTTTGGAAATGGAATTGGGATTCAGAAATGAGACAAAAGATCGGTAAAGTTGTGATCTTTATAATTAATTTGTCAAATTAATAGTAAAATTTGTGTGTGTAAAGTGTGAAATCTTGTGTGATGCGGTCATAGAATATGTGTTGTGTTCACACTTAACTGTGTATGTGTTAGTTGAGTGGAAGAGTGAGTAACAACGGTGGACTACTTGACAACAAACATTAATAAATGCATGTCTATCTTCAAAATAGGAACGACCCATTTAGGCCTCGTGACGTTTCTTAAAGAAGTTTTGGTTTCAGTACTTTTTGAAAAATATCGAATGTTACTAATAAATAATAACTTTTTGAAAAATAAACTCTATTATTTATTTAATATTTTTTTCAACTAAAAATAACATTACATTAATAAATTTAGAGAAAGATAATATTACAGTTTTCTAAAAAATAACATAATATTAACTAAGAAATAAAAATTTGGTTACGTTACATTTAAAAATAATTGAAATACGACTACGATTACGATTAATTATTTTGAACACGAAAATTTGACGGGAGATTCCAAATTTGTTCGATAAGAGCATTCTAAAGTTGATGATACACATTCGCATCTCGTAATTCTCTATCCATACGAAGTTGCACTTTAACCCTTGCCGACCACGATCGTCGTGGAAGATTAGCCGCGTCTAAAGGGTAGTCTTCCTCAAATTGACATAAAATCACACAAGTATACATGATTCTTTGTATCTTGTTGATGTTTTTGGTCTTGTCGGGTTTTTAATAATCGTCCAATGTCCTTAAAGCACATCAAATACTAGTTCAACATCATTTCTTGCAGCTTCTTGGAATCTCTTGAATTTCGTCGTCTTTTCCTCAATCGGACATTTAAACAACTTCACGAGAGTTGCCCATTCTGGATAAATTCCGTCAGCGAGGTAATATCCTTTCCTGAAATGAACCCCGTTCACATTATACCCTACATCGGGAGCTCTATCTTAGAGTAAATCATTGAACAAAATTCAATTGATTAAGAACATTTATGTCATTGTTCGAACTCGCTAGACCAAAGTAATCGTGCCAAATCTACAAATCATATGTGGCCACCGCTTCGAGCATGATTATATGACAACCTTAATCACCTCATGTGTATCGATCTTTCCACGCTACTGGACAGTTTTTTCAAGGTCAATGCATACAATCGATACTTCCGATCATCCCCAGGATACCATGCAATTCTTGATGTTTAGCATGTAAACATTGATATCTTGAAGTGTTAGTTTTCTTAAGTACTTAGTCGAGTATAGATAAAATACACATGTACAAAAATTGTCTAAACAATCGTATGACATTTGTTGACCCATGTGTAAGAATTCATCAAACGTATTCGTGGCACAACCGTATGCCAATTGTCGTATAGCGGAAGTGCACTTTTGATACACGTTCAAACTAGGTAGACCAGTAACATCATAGCCTTGATGAAAATGACTAAAATACAGAGGTATCGGGTAGTTGAGAGTAAGACGTTATACCTTGACATATATCGGATAAACAATCACTTGCTCATACTAAAACGTCTTCGCAAGTAATCTTGCGGGAATGTTGGTTTAGGCAAAGAAATCTTGCCACAAATATTGACCGGAGATGATACGATTTCTACGTAAGAATCTCCTAGGTGCTCTTTGACGTAAACTTTCAGCTTCATTTTCTTCATCTTTTTCCAACATCTCAAGATTATTGAGCATAGCAGTCTGATTGAAACAAGCATTGAGTGCGTTGATATCTTCAATATCGGAATCTTCCCTCAAATTTTCAACGTAATTATTGTTTGGATCCATTACGATATTAAATTTTATGTGAATTTTAATTGTATAGTATATAAAGAAAGTATAAAATACGGTAAGAATTGTGTGTGAATTTTTTAGTTTTAGTTATATGTATAATAGGATGTTTGAGATTGAAAAAAGATATTTAAAAATTAAAAAGTTTTTTTTAATGTTAAAGGATATATATTTGTTTGTATAAAAAACAAAAAAGGAAATATAAATAAATGTGACCATTGGTTGGAAAAAAATAAAAATAAAAAGATTTTTTTTTGTTTAATATGTATGTGGGCCCACTGGTTTTCATCTTTCACCTTCTTGGCCAAGACGGATGAGGAAAACAACTAGCCGGAGACAAAGGAAGAACCAGTTGTGCCAACAGCGTCTTTCGAAGATGCTCCAAAGACGTCCAGGAATGACGCCCGTCGACAACACAAAACTTGTGAAGTAACATGCTTGAATAAAGAAAAATATCACTAAGACCGGTCACTCCCGTCTTCAACTGAGTGGCGTCGTCCTTCCCGTCCTAACACGGGTATGGCCTCATCTTAGGGTGTCATCTTAGTTTTCTACAAGACGAAGCAAGAACAGTAACCATGTAGGTCCTTATGGTCAAACCACTAGAATATGCAACAAACTAACGACAAATATATATATATATATATATATATTTTACACTTTTTAAAAAATTTCAAACACCTTATATATATATCTAAAATTATCACTCTTTTTCGCACACAATTCCTATCATCTCTACTTATTGTACACACAAATTATATCAAACAATTATCACTCTTTTCACACATAATTCTCACTATCTCTACTTATGTAACATAAAAAGTATATCAAACACATACACTTTAAAATATATAAACAAAACCACAACAGTTCTCAATCACAATCAAATGATTTTTTCAACAACTTACTCAACAATCATATTCCAAATACAAATTATACACCGGCGAATTCGTCTTCCGCACTCCAATCGAGCAATCTTTCCCCAAGTCACATGAGTTTTGCACAATTCACACCTATAGCCAATCCGTTTTCAATCTCACTCGAAGACCCACGATATCGATACGAGCATCAACAATGGTATCATCAACCTTCGCAACAATTCGACCATTACCTACAAACACCACTAAACAAAAATCAATTGAAAACCTCGCACATCACCACCCGATGTCGAAGCCGTAGGTGAATCCGAATTGGCCAAAAGGAAAAAGAAAGGAAAAGGTAAAAAAAACATTAGCGGAACCAAGAGAACGATGAAAAGGAAAAAAAGTGTTGTGAACTCGGAAGAGAGCAAGATTTTGGCGGAATGGTGGATCGACGATTCTGAAAATGGAGTGATCAGAAATTCACAAACGGGTGAATTTTTATTGAGAGTCATACAAGAAAATTACAACCGATATGTTGATACCAAATGTAATATTGATCAAATAATCGGAAAATGGTCAAAACTTCAACGACCATCAAGCTTTTTCAAAGCGTCCACCAAAAGTATAAAGATTAGTGGCAAAGTGGTATGGACAACACAGACATTATGTTGGTGGCCCGTAAAGGATTCAAATATCGAACAAAAAGTAACTTCCTTTACGAGTTGGCATGTCGTGTTTATAAAGATATCTCAAATTTCTTTTTTCGAAAGGTGTTATGAACAGCAAACGACTCATGGAAGACAAAGACGACGATTCGACCCGTCCGATCAATCTTGAAGACAAGACTATAATGCGATACGTCTGAACAATCTTAACCTGAAGTTTGACCATTTATTCTTTGACACCCGATCCGTCGTCCACCTGGTCGGGCTCAAAGTCGCAAAAGCCAAAAAAAGTTCAGGCTCGTCGGATGCTACTTCCTCACGTTGTTCAGCCGACGACGTCCGCGCCCAACTTTTTAGAACCGCACAAGCTCAACAAAAAAAACAAAGAAAACATTAGCCGAGGCGTTTAAAAAGAAATTAATGTTCAAGGCTTTCAAGGTTGTCAACAACCCGATCAATCCAAGTTTGCCATCAGACAAACAAACATTTCTCTACAACATTCGGAAAGAATTGAAACAAATAATGTTAGTCTAACGAAGACACAGACTCAGACTAATTGAATCATTTTTTTATTATTATTAATGTAACGTACTTTATCTAATTAATTTAATTTTTATTATTAATGTAACCTATTTTTTTCTAATTAATGTAACTTACTTTTTTATGATTATTATTGTTGTGTTTTAAAAAATAAAATTATATTTGTATTAATAGTTAAGAAATGACATGGCGCTGACATGGCACTGAAAAGTTTAGTCCTTCTGTTATTATAGGTAGGGTTCAATTCTTCTTTAATTCTTCAATTTTTATATTGATGTGACGTCGAGGTGACAGTTAGTTCTTAAGTTCTGGACCGCATCATAGTTAATGGCCTAATGTGATTCTGATCATTTAGGTGCATACTTGATGAAGTTCTTTATACGTACAATTTCACAATAATCCCAAAAAAAAAAGTTCAATTTTTATATTGATGTGACGTCGAAGTGACAGTCAGTTCTTAAGTTCTGGACGCCATCATAGTTAATGGCCTAATGTGATTCTGATCATTTAGGTGCATATTTGATGAAGTTCTTTATACGTACGACTTCACAATAATCCCAAAAAAAAAACTTCAATTTTTATATTGATGTGACGCTGATGTGACAGTCAGTTCTTAAGTTCTGGACGACATCATAGTTAATGGCCTAATGTGATTCTGATCATTTAGGTGCATATTTGATGAAGTTCTTTATACGTACAACTTCACAATAATCCCAACCAAAAAAAAAAAAAAGGTTATGGTTATCGAGAATCGATATGACTACATGGCTCCACACATGTATATGAAGTGTAATGACATTTAATATCATGTTTGAATCTCATAAACTAATGTTAACTTTCTATAAAACAGCATTATGTGGAATCCTATATGTTTATAGATCAGATATGAAAAAACCATTTGCATAAAAAATGCTACATGTCTCACTTGATTTAAAATATATTTACGGAGATAAAAATTTCATTAACTACCATATAAATGCTTGTTTACTCTTCAAAAATCAAAACCATCGAATTTGACATTTGCCTTCCAGATGTTTCTAGGCTTCTTAGCTTAGGACCTATATCTTTGTAAAACTACCATTTAACATAAATCAAATTCATAATCAAGGTTATGATCTAGAAGTAAGTTTGGAAGCTAACAGAAACCATTTGAAGGAAAAAATAATCCCTTTTCTCTATTTATCGGGTGATCGCATTCCATCAGTACTCCATCCTTTATTTATCATTTCCTTCATTAATTCAGTACTTACAAAACAGAAGTATAAGTAAATATAAAAAAAATAAGGGAACTTTACTCTCTTTTAAAAGTATTTGGTTAGTAAAAACCTCCTAACAACTTAACAATGATTACAAACTACTGTAACACAATATGTTGAAAACTATTTCAAAACTACTGCTCAGCGTTGAATTATTTCAGCCAACATAAAGCTAACGAAGAATTAATGGTCAAACTAAAACAAGTTGTCAACAAATTGCATGTGCATTTCTTTAAAGGTTAACCAATCAGTGGTAAAAGAGTGAATGTGAACAACAATTGCACCTTACAAGTAAATTCTGATGCAAGATGCAAGACTCCATGTTGAATGTTTTTGACACTTCCCCTCTATTTTGATGCAAGTAAAACTCATCTACAGAAACATACAAACTCCCGGACAGAGATGATGACAACGTTTGATGCACCAGGGAACAACACAATAAAAAGAATTACCTATGAAGGGTAAAGAATGCCCAAAATGTTGGTGAGTTAATGATTTTGGAATTAGCATCTTGCAAATTACTAGGCAAGCTTCTTTGCACGACCAGTAGAAGGAGCAGTGTCTTCTCTCTTAGAACCAGAGGACTCGGGCTTCTTTGCCCAAGCAGGAGCCCTATCTGGTTCGTAACGGTAGTCGTAGAACAGTTCTTCCCCAGCACATATTCTTTCTTTAGCAAATATGCCAACTCTGTGATCTCCAGCCACCATAATAACCTGACCAAAACAATTGTAAGACACCGAAAAATACATAGGGGCGGGCATTATACATATATTGTGTATCAAACCACCAAATGATGCATTCGTGTATGTACTTTATAATTGTCCTGATCCAGGCACAAAAACAAAATTATCTTCAGGCCCGGTTGAGCTTGTTAGTTATAGTTCAGTCTTAAGACCATACATCTGGACCTAAAGTCTGAGTACCTTAATATATCTTCCATGTAACATTAACGTAATTTTCTGATTTGTCCATACTATTTAATATTAATATGAGTTCAATTACAACCTCATGTAATGTGAAAGTATATTCAGTACTTGCATAATTTCATGTTTTATGAAGCTTGTTTAGCTTAAAATAAAACCTAAATTTTCGGATGAAGTTTTTATGATAAAACTTAACTACTTAAACAAAAAAGAAGCAAAAGATATATTAAACATAGGCCCGGTTAAGATTACCAAGACCAAACTATGCCATTTGTTGAATTAGATGTAAATCATCATTGGAGAGCGTATATTGTGTAAATAGTTTTGAACCACGGTACGTTCAGAGAGACAGTTTCTGATAATACTGATGGATTTCAAGCAGATACCTTTGCATAACAGTTTGGAACCGGGGAATGATTAGCAAACTTCAATTTATCACCCTTACGATAAGCATCAAGAACATACTGCATAATAAACACAAAACACATTGTTTCTTAGGTTTGTTTTGGAAGGAAAAGTAGCAAACGACTCAAGAAAGGAAGTTGTGTATTACTTGGTCATTTAGGTTAAAGAGGAAGGATGAATTTTCACGATCATAGATCTTCCCACGCTTATCAGCTTCACGATGTGAGATCAGTTCTCCAGTGTACTCACCCAGATATTCATGTTTAGATACACTATTCTGCAGAGCAGCAGTTACAGGTGAGTTGCTTCAAGGAACATAACAAACTATATGTATACACAACTAGTCCTGCTTACCTTTAAGAAAGCTCCCCAACCCGAGACATCCGACCTTCCTAGTAAAACCTGGGCATATAAGAATACCAAACACAATCAGCATCAAGATCACCATATCAAAGTCTTGCAGAATAATATAGAAACCTTCAATGGCAAATATGTGAACCGGAGAGAATGAATAAGATAGTAAGTTAATTACCCTTTGTTGTTGTTTGAGGAGAAGCTTCATGTTTCTACATTCATAATTATCACCTCTTTGGCCCGGAATCCCTAGAGTGCCATCACCACACCTGCAAAGTCAAATAAACAGGTTTCAATGCACCTGAAATTATTGAATGAGAAAGTACGGAACCTCTAGATGATTCAGAGGGGCAACATTTTGATCCCTAAAAATCCTGAAGTTATAACCCAAAAATTCATGACAAGGAGCTGTAGATATCCAGTTTTATCATTGTTGTCATTCACATATTCCAGTTATGATCAACAACTCAAGGTACTACATACTTAAATCCATTTGCAGTAGAAATGAATGTTCATTTGCATAGTAAATGAAGTCTTATTAAATTTTAAATCGTTGAACTATATCACAATAAATAACTGCAAACCAGTGAAACATCTCACCCAATCCAGCAATTCCGGCACACGTCTGGGTCACATTCTCTACCCGCAGCAAAGCACGGGCATTGACGACTTCTACACTGGCTTTTAGCACAATGGCATCCTCTAAAACGATTTTTGCACGTTTTTGGACATCTATAGAACATGGAAGTAATCTTTAAAAAAAAAAATTGTGGATGCAAAATATGAATGCCGCCCATTGGACTAAAGCCACTAAACAAACAAAACGGAACAAAGGAAGCCTATATAAATGTACAAATGCTATACCCGCAGTACTTCTCACAGCAAGTCCCGCTCACAAGACAAGAACACTCCTTTCCGCAGGCAGATTGACAGCCACATGGATTGTATTGGCGACAAGGGAGCTCTTTCTTATCAGATATACGCTTCCGCATGGAATGGTATCCAGCAGACTTCCAAGAATACTTTAAGCGACGAACTCTACCTCTTCTGCGTAAAAATCTAGATCTTCTTCTTAATGCAGTACCCTGATATGCAATTACAGCCATAAAAACAATCAATTGTTCTGATTAGTAATGTCACTGTCATGAATGCAACAGATAGAGCAAAACACCACTAACCGCATTCTCATTACTATCAATTCTGGATCCATCACCTAGAAAACTTGAGCCGTCTCCACCATGAGAAGATAACTTATTCTCAGAGCAATTCATTGCATAAAACACCTCCGCACATGTTTTCATACCATTCATAACATTCCTGGCTATAAGACAGCTGCACTAATTTAAAAATATTATAAGAAGATTACACGATGAAAAAATCTTCATATAATACACCTATGAACTGCATATTATATAACTACAACATGCGTGGCTGATTAAATCACAATCAGCATTGGGAAAATAAGGGTAACATGTAGTGAATACCAAACAAACACCCACCATAAAAAATGTAGTACATACAATCCTAACACAAGCATGGAAAAATGGTGGTTTGAACACCTTTTGTCCAAAATTTTAATCAATTTAATACAAATTAGTGTGTCAAACTTGATTGCTAAAAATATATAATTTCAATCATGTTGTAAATTCGGAATAAAGCCCACTTGTTTCTTTATAAAATGTAAGAAATCATATCCTACATCAGAAATGAATACACAGATAATATCTTAACTTTCTAATAACTCAGATCATACAAGTAAAGGTAACTGACCTGTTTCTCCCAAAAATCTCCAAACCTTTTTCAAAAAGAGATTTTTCGATGGTTTTCCAACTTTTGAACTCAATAACTTCTTGTTTACCAATACTCTCGTCCACAAACTCTTCTTTCTTCCATTTTTCATCACTATTGATCACTGGCTGAGTACTGGTGATCTCCTTACAATCAGGAACTTCAGACTGAAGAGATCTATCACCACCAGGGACCAACGAATCTTTTCGCCTACCCCTTTTGGCATTCAAAGATTTGGCCTTTAGAGAGGATGAACTTGCTTCTTCATTTTCTTTATGTGAATTGGATCGAGCCCCCATATCTCTTGAACCAAGACTTCCACTTGGAACAGAGTCAGAGTCAGAGGCAGCCAGCTTCTTCTGTCTTTTCTTTACTGCAACCATAACATGATCAGCAATACGTTTGCTATTCCTTTGACGAGTTCCACGTTTCTCAACAAGTTTGCTCTTACGTGGTCTAGTCTCCGAATCGCTACTTTCCGACATGTTTCTAGCATTTTCACTCTGGGAAGACTTTAACCTCCTCAGTAGGGACCGACCAGTGGACTTTTTTCTTGATGCCTGAACACAATTACCATCTGATGAAGGGGCATCTTTTTGTTCACTATTAAGCTGCATTGGAGATGTTACCACATTTCCATCCACCTTTTGGACCTAAGGAAAGCCATGTACAAGGTCCAAGATTAGCCATCTAAATAACTAACAACCTTTTGAGATAATATAGCCACCAAAAAATATTGTAAAATGAAAACCAATGTATACTTGTTTATAGCTCCTATGCAGCATTAAAGATATAATAGAACTGGAACTTACCCGGCGATAACAATTCGGACCACAAGGTACCTTCTCCTCATCCATGCGGTTCAAAGTAGAGTGTTTTTCGGCCTAAGTAGTAGATATAATGTTGAAAGTTAATAATTAGTCATTGGAACCAGGTAATCCTAAGCTTTTATTTAATACACCATCCCATATTCCAATCACGAAGAAAGAGAGAAAAGTCTCCACTTTTAAGATATAGAAAGGTACACAAACTCTAAATTCGTCTTAAACATTAAATTTCACAATGGGTTTGTTTTCAGAGACAAAAAGTTTTGTAAGTAGGCCGAATGGGTTGTTGGAAGGAGTAATGTAAAGTGAACTTACGGGAAATATAAGGTCCTGCGAACATCCATGTAATTTACAGTCAAATACCTGTCAACAGAAAACACATGAACAGCTTATCAGTGAAAATATATTACCAGTGTGAGGATACATGTCTTACACGTAGATACAGGGATTTGCAAATTCAAACTTGATTATGATCACAAGAGTGGGTTAATTTATGTGTGTGTCTATATATACAAGTCTAAACCCAAACTAATAAATAAATAAAGTTATGTTATAATTCATACATAACATATATAACACCTATCCTGCTTACTCACCCTATTTGGTATTACAAATTAAATGTATCTCATGGGTAAACTAATTTCCCTTCTTGCACTCACGAAGCTATCGTGATAACACTCAAGTTTTACTTCAGATTTCTAGCCTAAGTATTAAACTTAAATTTCATCTCCCAATTTTTCTAAGACTTACCGAAAATTCCCCTCCCATATACCATATATCTTATCCATCTGCTTGTAGTGAAAAAATTATCAACAACTTTACAGCCTCCCAAACTTCCTATAGAACTACACCACCATGGATCCAGTACTAATGATAGAAGCATTCCTAAATCCAATCAGTAGAATAACAATGCTTACAAGACATCGACGACAGAACAGGTTGTCAAATGAATCCAGTGCTGCTTCAAGGTCTTTATCATACAATGAACTCATATCAAACTCAACATTTCCTGCTTTGGAGCCTTCAACATCATTCTCTTTGTTAACAAGGACTTCATATCTTGCCTGTATGAGATATTCCATGGTATGTGAAAAGAAAACACAAAGAAAAAAAAACCCTGCACCAACATGTGCACTATGCCTAGCCCTAAAAAGAATCACTCAGGAAAAAAGAAGGAAAAAAACACACACACACACATACATAGCATAACAAAACAAATGCTACGTAAGTAAGAGCTTACCTTGAGTTCAGAAGGCTTTCTAGACAACCTCTGTGCCAGTAAATCCAAAACAACATCAGATGAGCCAAGCTGTTGAATGGTCATTCTGGAATCATTGAAACATATGAGTGTGTAATATACTATTGAATTCATGACTTACTACATATGTATCAGGTATCTAAAATTTTAACATCAAAACTAAAATAAGATCACAATACTGAAGAGCGGACAGCAAAAGGCTGTCGGTAAACAATCAAACTGGGACAGTTAAAGCACTAAAACAGAAACAACAGTGATGGCTTTAGGTGTGATCCAAATGGTATTTACAGGTGGGAAGTGCTCTAGTAACCGATCTATGTTATTAGCGATAATGGCTTAGCCAAGAACGTGGCTCTAGTTTAAAACTGAAAGAAAAATTAGAAGCATGTATGCAATAGCACTGAAATGACTCAAGGAAAGAAGCAAGAGTAAATGTTAGAAGGTTAACTGATTAAAAAAATTAGAATTGTCTGTCAAACAATAACGTGAGTTGACAGGATCACAGGAATATATAAAATAAGTGCATCAACCTGATGATGTAATCTTCAGAGTCAATAAACTCTTTCTTTTCCTCTTCTTCATCAATTGCTTCCTCTTCGCTGTCACTAGCAATTAGTGCTTCACCCCCATTTTGATCATAATAAATTCTCCTTCGACCTACTACAGACTGGTCTTCTGTCATTCTTTGATTTCTGTATCATTCAAATTCCATAAAGGGGACAATTATACTTAAATTTTACACAAAAACTATAAAGCAAAGAAAACTAATAGGTTACGTGTCCACAGATATGCTATCAGAACAGAAATGTACGACAAGTCCTAGCCTTTGTAGAAGATAAAGTAAATCTAAGCCTTAGAGCCAAAATAGTGAAACCATTTATGAGTATGTACGAAATACCTTGGCTAATATCATGCTCACTTATGACTTTGAAACTGAAGAAAGGCAATACCTAAACAATTGTGTTAATTGAGTTGGCAGAATAGGGAATCAATGATCCATTATAAGATCATTGAAGCCAAAAATTTATAGAACTCTCGAAGTGTTGCTACCTCAAACTTTGGCCAGCTATTGTTTCCAATTTAAGGAGTAGAAAAAATTGCAAATATGAAGACTGGGTGATTGACAATGAGAAGACTATCAAAACCCCCAACACCCCTTCACCAATGTCTAGTAACCTCAAATAATTCCGCCTTAGATATGCTTAGTTAGAATAAATAAGAGGGGCCAATGTCTTGCAGTAAAGTGTTACCTAATACAGGCCCGAATACTATTAGGAAAGTGGAAACAGGCTGTTATGCAATTAAAATAGAGATAGAATTTGCAAACATGTATTTAATTGCTTTGACTTAACAAGCAGGAGGCAACATTACCTATCCAAGAAGATCCATGTGGTATAAGGAGGCAATTTATTCACTTCTGGAAGCTTGATAGGCCTGACAGCATTTTTTACTGCAATGCTAGATCCTAAGAGAACTGCTGAAGCATGTCCATCTTCCTGAGAACTAGTGCTGTCACTGTCCCCATCACTTGCATTGACGCCGTTTTGCATATCAATTGCATCTTTTTGCCTCTTTGTCAGCAAATCAACCATTTGATCTGCACCAGTAGTCCTTAGGTTTTTTCTTTCCAATGACAGCTTGTGATGGTTGGTGGTGACTTCAGCCAGCTTCATCCTGTTCTCTTCCATTCTTTTCTGTAAAATAACGAATACACATGAAAGCTTAATGATGCAGATTCTTTGCCAAACTAAGGGGATATTATGGCATTATGTTTTTTTCAGACTAACCTTGATATAAACACAACGATCAGCGTCAACTTTCTTCTTCAATGAATCGATAACCATTGAAACTTCTGAAGAGACTATAGCTGTTCCATGTTGTCCCGCAATCTGAGCAATGAGAATACCAGTTCAGTTTCCCAGCTTCTAATATACGATTTAATGATAATCAGTAAACTTTGTGTAAAAATGATCATGAAGAACTTGTCCTGCTGTATAAACATTTCACTCGTTTCACTCAAGGTGTCTGGAGCATCTTTAAAATGTATTATGTTTGTTCTAATACATTTTTATTTGAAAATAAAATAATCCTCTTATCTCCCTTACATGTTCCTGATGGTAGTAGTGGATGTCATTCAATAGAAAGCTATCCCATCCTAATGTCTCATACCTCATGAACATGATATATCTAGTGTAGTGCCTTGACCGGAATTATTACCCTAAAGAGAACTTCGTCTTTAATCTTTGCTTTTGAGTCTGATACGCACCAAATTGCACAGCAGGGACCCACTTGCTCGGCCATTGAAGGTCATAACCTTGATTTGTCCTCATCAGAGCCTGAGAATTAGGCATAATGGTTGCGGTGAGCAACAACTACGTTTTTAGGCTCGAGGCTTGGTTCAATGATTTTATAGAAGACCTGGGTTAGGTTCCTTTGGGTAAGATTTTGGAGAGAAAACTGTTGTGATTTTTGACGATAAACTATAGAAAGGTGAAATCAATGTTTTTCATTTAAATCAGATTCGTCTTTGACCAGGAGGAAAAAAAACTGTCAGGTTTAAAAAATGTGAATCTTCTTGAGAGAAGCTAAGAGAATTTGAGAGTGGTAAGTGGTAACAAGTGATTAAATGCATAAATAACACCGCAAGTTATCCCACTTACGGTGCTGCCAACTAATGAATACCTATACTCTAGGCTGGACTGGAGTACAAATGATGCAGTATTCACTTGTACCTTATACACAGTGGTAGGTACAAGCCCGTACATTAAGCTTGTACATGCAACTGTGCTCAAATATTGCCCCGTGCAGCACAAAAGGAGCCCATGAACCACAAAGCATTACTAATGCATACCTATACTCTAGGCTGGACTGGAGTACAAATGATGCAGTATTCACTTGTACCTTATACACAGTGGTAGGCACAAGCCCATACATTAAGCTTATACATGCAACTGTGCTCAAATATTGCCCCGCGCAGCGGTGCAGCACAAAAGGAGCCCATGAACCACATAGCATTAATATCCGTAACAAGCATCCCATACCACAAAATAGGTAAGTTTGGTGTAATATCCACTATCTTAACAAGAAGTAAGCCCCTTTATATCCATGTTTCAACTCTATATATTTCTAGTATTGCATGAGACTTGAGCTCATGTATTTAAAAGGGTTATGTATGTCTCGGAATATATTACTCATTTACTCTCCAGTTTATATTAGTATAAATATGTTCGTCTCCAACTCACCAAAAAAACAAAACAAACCAGCAAAGCAACATTTCAATTCATAGTACTAGTAATGTAAAATCTACATGCTCTTATTAAGTTTGCATATACTTTAGTCATGGGACTTTGGAGTCTTCTAGTACTTATATGTATATGTATATCGTGAAGAACCTAGTGCGCTTACTAATCTTTGCCTTTTAACTAAAAGGCTTTCGAAAATGGTATTAATTTGTGAACTCCAATTCCAAATACAGGCGTGAACACGTCATAAGCTCAATAAAAATAATAAAACCTTAACGCGGAGAAGTAACTTCCGTATAATAAAATAAAAACCGCGTATCAACCTGCCAACACTTCATCCTACTGAATCTCAATAAAAATGTTGTTTAACTTCAGTTAAGTGTCTTATAAAAAAATCCAATGTATCAGCATGTCTCTTCTATTGCCCAAGCAAGCTCACTCAACTCAAGTCTTACTTCCATATGATACTATATTACTATGATTGCACTATAACATTTTTAGTAATTTACAGCACAATGTTGCTAACGCAACAATTTGTAACAACATTCTATAGCTAACAACATAATGTTGCTACAGATATATAATGCAATTCCTCAGAACTCACATTTCTGCATCAACAAGAGCATTTACATACATTCCACAATAGACATAGAAACAAAACATACAGAAGAGCTAAAAAGCTACAAACAAGCTAATAACTACACGCATTAATTATGAGCAAGGTACCGTAGATACATCCGGAGACTCCGATCTGCCAGCGACGGCGTATGAATGATGAGAGACCTTCGGCGACGACATTTCCGGCCGGCGAGAGTGTGAGCTGAGTAGAAGCACAAACCGGCAACAAAAGGCTGTACGGGATTGGATTCATGCAAATGCGAAGGAGATTCGATTAGAAAAATTAACGAATTCTGGGGTATGAAACCCTAGGTTGTGTGATTTTGGGCGAGCGCGGCGTTAATTTAGGTGGTGTTTGATTTGAACTTAACGTGCTTAACGCAGCTGTAGCTTGATTCATTAAGTCATATATACTGGCTGGATATGAAAAGGATCTGGCTGAATATGGAAAGTGGTAACGCGTCTTACACAGGGGTATTTGTTTGATAGGCATGAAAATAGAGATACATTTATCAACTAATTTGTTTGAGTAATGGATTTAATTTGAAAACGTGAGAATTAGATATACAAATTTGGGCACATTTTAAATCTTTGGAATTTGTGGGTTTGTGAGTGTGATTGGAGAATTTTACTTAATTGTGTGGCATCTCATTCATTTAAGGTGGTGTTTTTAAATCTATGAAATTTGTCGGTTTGTGGGTGTGATTGGAGAATTTTACTTAATTGTGTGGCATCTCATTCATTTAAGATGGTGTTTGTTTTTTAGACTTTTGTAATGTGAGTATGGATATGAAAATGAAAGTTGATGTTTGTTTGATATGGAAGTATATATATGATAAAATTTGAAATTTCATGGTCCACTTAAAACCACATATTCAGCAATGGATGAGTTATTATCGGTGAAGTGCATATATGTAACGGGTTACTATGTATTTATTTTTTTAAAAATTTCATGTATCAATTCCATTACTCATTCATCTGGTCTAGTTTCTTCCGATTCATCAAGCCACAATAACGGATACTTATTACGTGTCTGTGGAGAAAATATCTACGTTCATACATCACAAAGCAACAAAAATCCAGATATAAGATATCTGAAGTGCCTTATGTAAGTTTCAACTTTGCCTCTTTTCTTTTAAATTAAAGAGGTAGTTTTGTTCACCATGTAATAATAAACACTAAACCTTTGAATAATAGAGATTTTAACTTCATAGATGCCCTAATATTGATTATTTTTGATGATAAACAGATGAGATTGCGTGAAATTTCGTTTGCTTAATGTTAAACTTCCTAACAAAAACTAAGGATTTGTATATGAAATGCATTGTGAAGTGTCAAACAATTGACGAGAAGATCTGATTTGTAAATTGTAGGAATCAAATATAGGTATATAAGTCATGGAAGAGTTGACTGGGTGGTAGTATGGATGTTATATGATTGCACATTCTAACTTCGGCTAGCTCATTCTCACATTCACTTAGATGGTCTAAAGATGCAATTGAGTTATCATTATCAATGTTTTCCAAGGACATATACTCATCATAATTATCACTATAAGCAACCTCAACACCACCATCTCCATTACCCTCTACCAATTTCTTTCATGTGGTTCCTACCCTCAACACCATAAATATCTCCTTTAAGCTCTTATACTTCTTTTCAATCGTATTGGTTAATGTTTACATAGATGTTTAGGGCTTCCATTTCATTGTAATCCATATACAAACTTGTTTACCATAACACTCGACAAGATAAAAAAACAACCTTGATCATGTTCATTTCATATTCGATATAAACTTGTTTCCATATTTTCACCTATAACATAATAAACTTTGCCAATTATATTTTAGTTTCACCTAGTAGGTAAGTATGCATTTCATAAAAACTAATCCTAGAAACTACCACATTCATTATCTCACCAAAGTTGTAATTTAAAAGTTGAACATGAAAACCCTAGTATGATGAACTTCGATTTCAAACTTTCAAGCGCTTCTTTTCATTCTTGTAATTGAAATCAATGTTCAATTCATGGAATACAATTCAGGATCACGAACTAAGTGAGATTTGTTGACTATTTTAGAAAACAAATGTTTTGAAATTTGAGAATAAATGAGGGATAAAAGACGTTTGTGATGAGAAGGTGTGAATGAGCGGAAAATGATGTGAATTACGGATGTAAATGTCAGGTATTGTTATTAAAGTGACATTTTCACGTTTTTTTTACTCAACGTACTAATGAAAGTATTATCGGTTAACCTTTGTATAGATCATTCATTGTATCAAACGATAATATTACAAAGCTATGTCAATATAATAAAAATTAATTTTGTTAAATACACAAAATATAATCAAGACACAGCTACATACATTTTGAAACAGTTAACTTAAAAAAAATTATAAAAAAGAAATTAGTACCATATTCTAACAAACAAAATAAAAATAAACATCCATATATGATTCTATGGTTTATGACTTTATTATGCTTCTTTTATCCACAGGGTGAGTGAGTGTGGCGAACACTTGGTTGTGAACTCAATTCTGTTTCTATCTTTGTAATTCATTAAATCCAATGAAAGCTGGCGGTGGACTAGTGTTTGGAGTTCCACGCGCCGCCGCTCTCCCTAAGCTCTTCCTCAATCGCCGCCGCAACGCAACATTTCGATACTACTCGTCTTCTTCTTCCGGTATATTTTAATTCTTCTCTATTCTCATTTCTCACACCTATAAATTATTATTCTTATTTTCCCTTTATAATAATATATACATATCAATATTATTATAATTTACATAACTTGTTATTGCTCTAAGAACCTTGAAAATGCATTGCTCTAATCAAGAGTTTTGAAGCTGCTAGTCTTTTGTCTCTATTTTGGTAAGGGTATGTTTGGCGACACGTAGCAGTAGTAGCGGTAAGCAGTAAGCAATAGCAGTTAACAGTAGCAGTTAGCAGTAGCTGTTTGTTTAAAGAAAGTGTTTGGTAACGTAGCAGTAGCATTAATTATAAAGTGTAAAATTACAAAAAAGGGCATATACACATTATTTATAATCTACTCATGTTATTTTTGAGGGTATATAGGTAATTTCAGAACCAAAATGCTAGTTGTCAATTGAAATGCTTCCTCATCAAGCGTTTAGCAGGAAGCGGTTAGAAAATATGCAAACTCTAGTTGCTTTGTTGCCAAACAAGCTTTTCAATCAAATCGCTAACTGCTAGTCGCTTGTCGCTCCAAAATGCTTGCTACCAAACACAACCTAAATATAATCGTTCCTAAATCATCCCAGGGCTAAGTAATGAAATAACTTTGTGGTGGTATTTGCTCGAAATAGTATCGAATAGTGATTTCTTGTTGTTGTAGAGATGATTGATGAAACAGTTAACATTAGGAAGAAAAATTCATATCGGTTACAGTTTCGTATATACTTATAGATAACATGTACCGATAGTCATTTGAAATATCGGTTTGATATGCAGATCATGTTTCGTTTATAAAAGACGTGGCCATAGCTCAACCACCTGAGCACTTGCATCACCTTCTAAAGATGCTTCAGGTGAGAGGTAAAACCTTAATGGAACCATTAACCTGTTTCAAGTTTTATCATCAAAATGTTTCATCGTATCTAAAGACCGTTATTTTGTGACAGATGAATCGATAATCTCCCCTGCCATGAAGCAAGGGATGATTCCTCTAGCAATTCCTCTATCAAAAAACAGCTTAGGTTTGTCTTATATCTAATTATCTATAGACTTGAAACTGAATTGGTTACGTACAATCTATAATCTTTATTCACTGTATTCATTTTGTAGGTTCTGTAACAGCATTGTTGAGATGGCCAACTGCTCCACCTGGGTAAACAAGTTTAGAATTTTTCCCCATCATTGTGGCCTTGTGGGGTGGAACCGTAGAGGTGGCAAGTTCGACCTTTTTATCTATGAATGGGTCGATTTAGGCTAAGTTTGATCTCTGATGGGTCAACTGGGTGGATAAATTTAGCTAAGAATGAATCATGTCAATTCGGTCAAAAGTTGGTCCAAGTGTATATTTAATGCTTAAAAGATCCTAAGTAAGTTTATTCAGAAAGTTGAATAATTATTCAAGTTATATAACTTTTGCAATTAAAATTGACACTAATTAATTTTAGAAAAAGTATAAGTTTTGAACAAAATGTGTTCTTGGTCAACCTGATTTGTCTTGTACCTAACAATTACCTGTTTTGACCTGTTACCCGATCCACCCATCGTGCCAACTCTGTTGTGGGGATTGTTCTCTTGGCATGATATGGTTTCTTCTCTACAGGATGGAGATGCCAGTGGTGGAGGTTCGTACTTATGGAGTGTGGCTTTTGGCCAAGACTGTGAGTTTTAATATCTTTTAAGTTAAATTATAAAAGTTGGCAATATGTTCACAGCCAAATTTTGCATGATGATTTCAGGTAGACCAATATATTCATAGAATCCTCGTTGAAGAGGATGCTAACAGTTCTACACAAGGCATTGATGAACTGTTTCAAGCTTCAGGTGACGCTGGTGAAAAACTTTACACAAAGGGAGATTTTGCTAAATCCAGTAAATCAAATTTGGACGTGTACCTACTCCAGAAGGTACTGAGATGTGTGCTTGTTTTTTGTAAGGGTTCAGGTCGACCCACTAATACTAGTTTGTGTATTTTTAGAAGTTGTTTATAAATTATTCATGCATAAATAATGATTACAAGATTAGATTAATACCCATTTACAATAGTTATGTAATTCTTAGGATATAATAGAATTAGGAGTGTGCATTAAAACCAGACTTCGGGCATTTTTTTATCCGTTTAATATGCTCACCCACTAGCAATTATTTTAATTCTACCCATTTTATCTGTTTGAGATAAAACACAACTCGTGTCCACCCATCCGTTAGTAAAGGAGTGTATGTTGGCAGGTTGGACTATTTCCAGATATATTGGAGCGTAAAGTGATGGACCATTTCAAGAAAGGAGATGATGTAAGATAATCTTAACCTTTTGGTCTTGCCTGTAAACAATATGTTTGCATAACTGTTAATCGTCTACATGTGATTTTGAAAGGTTTCGGCCATGGTGACTGGAGAATTCTATACCAAAAAGGAGCATTTTCCTGGATTTGGACGGCCTTTTGTTTTTAATGCCGAGATTTTACTCAAGTATGAGAAATTCTTTGTTTAAATTATACGGGTTGTTAATTTCTTGTGTTTTGTTTACTAAGCCGTTTGTGGAACATGTAGGGTTGGGCGTAAGCCAGAAGCTAAAGATGCTGCAAGAGGGGCACTAAAGTCGCCATGGTGGACTTTAGGTTGTCCATATCAGGTGTGGTTGTCAGTATTAATTATCACTATTATAGTTGCACGAAATGTAAAAGACGATCGCAACATTGTAATTTTCTTGTTTTCATTTAGGAAGTTGCTGATATGGCTGAATGGGATGATGAACAAATTGAATTTATTAAGGAAAAAGTGTCTGAAGAAGGGAAGCAAGAAGATTTGTTGAAAGGGAAGGATGCTGCACAGGTGATAATATCTATTATCGACATGTAGTTTAATAAACTTGTTCCACTGCTATTTGAATTTCTAAATTACCGTTTAGTACTGGCAAATTAGGATAATCTTTTTAACTGAAAACGATAGATCCGTAATCTGTATGCCAACAATGGGTAATAAGTAATTTTGGCTTTTCCATTCTAGTTCCTTGTGTGCTGCTTATTGTTGTCTCTTTCTTATTGAAAAAACAGATTTCTTTAGATGAAGCTGCTTTTCTGTTGGACTTGGCATCGATTGAAGGGACATGGGATGAACAGTTGGAACGGATTGCCAAATGTTATGAGGAAGGTGGGCTCCCAGAAATTGCCAAATTTCTCACATATAGGGATTGACATACCATTCAAAGAATACAATGAGGATCAATGCTGCCCAGGAATCTTTGTAGATTTTTGGTTTTTTGCGTTGGAGGCTTATAATGGGTTGAGCAAATGCCCCCAAATTCAAGTTTTTCAGAGTGTAATACAAAAACAAAGCATCTGTTGTTGACACTTTTTATATTTAGTATTCAAGTCATGTTGTAGATCTTGTTAAGATTATAATTGACAAATACACAAATTTCTATAGACAGTTTCTATCATCAGTTTGCGTGGATGGGATGTATACAACTGCACTATATCTGTCAAGATTGACTAGAATCATAGTTGTCATTTTTCCTCACTGCAGATCTTAAAGAATTTTACGACTTACTTATACATGACCAACAAGGCCAAAGAGACCAAACCAAAGCTGGGTTTTTCAATATTTCCAAAAAAAAAATGGCTCTATGTTTGGTTCTACATGTTTTTATAAGTCGGTATTCAATGCGATCCGTTAGATAGGGATAAGCATTTTCTCTTTTCTAAACTTGAACGTTGAAACTCCGTTTTAGGTTCATGTTTTTATCTCAATATGGACATTGACATTCAAAGTGTAGTTGGTATTTATGGACCACCTAATAAAGCATTCTCAAGATCTTAGTACAATGAATCAATTAAGCACCTTGTTGAAGTGTAGAAGTCATTAGTGCATCAAAAAATGTTGAAAAATCTTGCAAAGCAAATCCCGGTTATTTAGCTTACAGTTATATATACATCACATTAGCACAAAAATCCTTTTTTCACTCTTTTCTAAGGATTTGAATCAAAAGCAAATCAAACTATTCCCGCACAACTAAATCAACCTTATATGCTCAAGAAGAAAGATGTCATTCACTTGCTACTTTTTTTCTTTCTCCAAAGCAATTTCCTCAGCATTTCACTTTCTTCTTAGCCGGTACAATCGACAAGAGTGACTAAAGCTTCTTCATCTTCTTGATGTTTAATTCCATTGACTCTTAAAAACCTCAGTGGGGACTTGACATCATTAACATTACCATCCATGACAGCAGGTGACGTTATGGTACGTGTAATCTCTTTAGTTTTAGTAGTTTGGAGAGCTCGTGCACCATCCTCTGCCATCGTTTTGTCAAGTAGAGAAATTCGCGGCTGGTTTGTTTTGTCAGGTACGGGCGATGGTGTAGCTACATAGGCCGGGCTAGAAATAAGTCTTTAGGGAACATATGCATTTTTTGGTAAAGCCAATGCCTTTAACTGCTTTCCCAAGTTTAAAATGGTTTCTTGGCACTCTGCTAACTTTTCTGAAGCTGCAACTATTTCGCGCTCCTGCATACAAATTTTAAGTACTAAACCGTAACACACACAAAAATTTGGAGATATGAATGTGAGTCATAAACTCATTATCGAAAACGATTGGGAACTTACATTTTGAAGCCTCTTTTCATCATCGTCCACCTTGCACTCTTGTATATCGCGATCTGTCATACTGAAATAATGGCAATTAAAAATCTGAATATTTATATTTTAAAAAATAGAACTAGATGAATTATAAGGTATCAAAAGTGATGGGAATTATTACCTTTCTGGCAGAACGGGTTGATCGAGATACCCGGCCTCCATTTCTACACTAAAGCTACTGTTGTTACTTCGTTGTTCCTCGAGAGACGTAGATATTATACGGGCTTCACTATACTCACCAATGGCCTCAATGTACTGTTCATTAAGATCTTCTTTCTCTTTTATTTCTACTTCCATTTGATCTTCAATCATATCCTTCTGTTGCTTTAAAGATTCCTATCATGATTTTGTTATATTACTAGCACCCAAAAGGGCCGAATAAGCTCAAAATAATACACGGATTGAATCTATCAATTATTTGCTTGTAAAATTTGATCAAGTCTTTAGCTACAATGCTTTCCTTAATTTTGTAACAACTATGTTTGAGGTTGATTTTGTATAAGAGAACAAAAATTAATTTAATGATAATAATATTAAAAGGTATGAACATTTTTACTTTTAAAGTATAAGATAAAAAAGAGAATATGGTGTTGAATATTAATATAAATTAGAAAGAATGAGTAAGATCATATTGAGGACACATAACATTTAATATATATATGGATGATGTGTTTTTAAAAAATGAAATTATTTATTGTGTATAACAGTTAAGATTAACATTAAGGTAACAAATAAAAAGGTCCAAAAATGATTGTGATTTTATTTTAAGTGATTTAAGAGTGAAAAAGGTTGCATACAACAATGTGGACGACCTAAAGGGTATGCATGTAAGCATCAATGGAAAACTCTGTAACAAATGTAAGTATACAATTTTTGAATAACAATGTTAAAAAAAGAAAAATAGGATTTGATTTTTGGATATTGACTTTATTAGAAATGATCAAAAAAATAATCTAACATCGGCCAATTACTTAGATGAAGATACTGGTTAAGTTTTGAGGTGAATACGTGTCATGTTTAAGGGTTATTACACTAATGAGGGTAGTTTCTATAATATAGAAAAATTAGTTGTTAATAGAATATTAGGATAATGTTAATCATGATCATGTTGATATGTCAACATATGATGATCTTATGTTTCATTATTTGAAGACTATAGGTTTTCTTTGTATGATAACTAATAAATAATAAATATTGATAACTATAATAATAATGATAGAATTTTACTATCAAATTTTGATTTTGATATTTATTTAAAAGATTAGTGCGTGAGAATAACTTAACTTTAATTCAAACTCTTTAGTTTATATTTAATTTGATTTTATTTTAATATGTGTATTCTACTTTAAAATACTGTTGTATGTTTCAAGTAGTACTTTTAATGATGTGACAACTTGTATGAATGTCACATGACACCTTACACAAATGACATATTAATAAAAATACCATTAAATATACACAATAACGATATTTAAAAATTGAATAACTAAGTAATTTACTATTGCCCACTCCTCTCACTTTACGTTTGTATTGTGTACATTTATATTTAATCTAAAATACAACTCATGATAAATAATCTAGAGTATATCTTTTACACATAAATGATTAGCCTATAACTTTTAACATAATGAGGTTTTTGAACCCTCAAAATGTATTTAGATAAAAATCAAGGAAAAAGAAAATCGTTTCGACTCTTAAATTAGAAAAATCAAACAACTAGGTTAAATCGCTCAGCGTGACTCATTGATACTTTTTCCCGGTGCAAACGTTCTTCTGGAACCACAAAAAGGAGAATTTTTTTGAGAATAAAGTAGTGAATTCGATTCGACCTTCATGTAGTTTGTGAAAAATAGTTAAACTTTAAAACATTTATAACGTATAAAGCGTTTTTATAATCTAAATAAGTTTATATTAAGAAAACTTTTCAAAAAAACTTTAACTCTAATAAAACAACTTTTCTCTATAAATACTATACTTACGATCTTTCAAAAAAGTTACCTCAAAAACTTGAAAAACCTCAAACTTTTTATTAAAAAATTGTTTTCCTCCAATAAATTATTGTTAAATAAAAGCTTCAAAAAAATATTTTATTGAAAACGCTCTTACTTGAAGTACTGTATTTGAGGAATATATACATCGGATACAACGGATCTATTAAAATTGCTCATTGAACAATTTTTCGTAAAAGAACAGGTTACATCATGTAAATTCTTATAGAGATGTGAAGAATGATGTTATATATTAGTAATTTTTAAGCTCACGTGTTGTGGTGGGATCAGAAACAAATTATTTTTTTAATAAATAATGTCAACTACATAGAAATTATTATTACAATTTCATGTGTGAAATACAATTATTGATTATGATAATAATATTTGTATCGTTCGTATGCATTATAATATATTTTCTTTTGAAGAAACGATGTGAAACTCATATACGAAAGTTAGATATTTAATATGTAAGAAGTTGTAAACTTTGTTAACATTTGGAGCTAATTTATGTATTTACGAAGTTAAAATTGTACAAAAATTTTGTACTCCATATTGTATATCTCACGATTCAACTATTAATTTCTATTGTCTAGACATTCTCATATTTACATTTTATATCCCTTCATTCTATTAAAAATTTGTAAATAATAATTAAACAAAAATGGCACTTAACGTTTTATAAAACACATGAAAATTTTATTTTTTGTTACATCGAGTTATTAGTCGATTAATTAGAAGACAACATATTAATCAATCGGGTGTATAATAATTTATCTAAGGTAAAATATATACAACTTATAAAACATACAGTTTAAAAATTATAAAAATGTAATAACTTATAATTTTTATTTTTCGATGGAAATTTAAACACCTAAAATAATTAAACTAATTTTTTATAGTTATGTATATGAATCAAAGATATAAGTTCATAGAAAGTAAAAATTTATAAAAATATTGATATAGTATAACGTGACAGTACTAAAGATTTAAGAAAGTTCATTGTTGCTCTTGGTTCTTCTAGTCTGCAATAAACTTTCTACATAAAACGCAAAGTAGAATGTAAGTTTGGTTTGACGATGTAAAGCCGTAAAGGCAGTAAAGCGAAAAAGATATGAATCGAAATATTCACATAAGCCCATTCATGTATTAGTTTGTAAAAACTTGTTTTTATATGTGCAATTGCAACTAACATTAGTTGTCTATATTTAGCCCGGTGATATTGCTCGATTTATATAGATTCATCTAATGCAATATCCCTTTATTTATTTGTAGTTTTAATTCGTTTTATGAACTTTTGATACTTATAATGTTAAAATATTGATTTTTAGGTATTCTAAGTATTTTGGTTGGAGATTGGGCAATTTGACGGAAAAATGTTGAAAAATGCTGAAAATAGGGAAGTACCCGCCGGGTAGATTGAGTCCCCACCGGGTAATACCCTTCCCGGTTCATTGTTGCTGTTTTCATCCGGGTAAAGTGTCACAGAGATTTTGGAGAGACAAGTACCCGTCGGGTAGATCATGTTCCCGCCGGGAACTCATCTATTCCCGGTTAGCTTCCAGCCGGGTACCAAAGGGCCTTCCGGGTGGGAGATTGACAGTACCCGCTGGGTACTCTTCTTCCCCGCCGGGTAATCTGTCTGCACAGCTGAATTCAGCTCCTTTTGTAGTTGAAAACCCTAATTAATTCACACCTAACTTTTAACTACACTTTAGCCGACTTTTTGGGGATTTTTGGAGAACATTGAATGCTTCTCATCATTGATCATCTACTCTTGCTACAAGCTTAAGGAATCAACTTTGTAAAACATTGGTACAATCTAGTTTACATTTATTCATTTAAATTGAATGTTTACTTGCAATCTCACCATGTTCATTGTTGTTCTTAGTTTAGTTATGAGCTAAGTTATTTAACATTCATTTAGATGATGTAAACTCTTGGTTAGGGGTGTAAATCGTTGGTGTTTATCATTATTTAACTAATGTTTAAGTAAAAACCCAATTGTGATTAAGTTTCATTTAGCTTAGTTTATCTATTAATGAATCTTTGAATGTTCTAGTGACTACTAGTGCGTTATTTTGGTTTATTGTAATTGTTTGTCCATGAATGATTACCTAATCTACGCGAACGCAAGATTTGTATGGATTGATTAATTTAACTTGATTGTGGTTGTATCAAACTTGAGAAGAGAACTCGTCTTAGGTTAAATATACCTGCGAACGCAAGTTTAGAAGATTAAATCATTAGTTATTGAATTAAATTGAAGCTAGTTTAGTAGAAACCCATAGTGAACACGAAAGGGTAATTCTATTCAATCTTTTGGAAGAAGTTAACACGAATTTCATTCTCGATTTAGTTTAATGAACAATAACGCATAAACCGGTTTTAACAAACACCCCGAAACCATTAGTAAGCTAGTCTAGATGAATGTTCATCTTTATATCTGATACTTCAGTATCCACTTGCCTGTTATTTATTTTATTTACATTTAGCGATAATTGCAAAGCAACAATTCGGTTGCAAAACTCCCACGTTTACTTACTTGTTTGAGATTAACTAAATTCGCTAAACACTCTTAATTGCACGGTCATCTTGGTTCGACTCGGACTTACCCATCCTATACTACCACTCGACAGGGTTCACTGCCCGGTTGTGTAATAGTCAATTTGCGGTATTTCTTAGTATAAATTAATAACTAGATTTTACACATCACCCGGCCCAAACCATTACGAACCCCTTGAGGCTTGAACATACAGCCGGTCAAGAAACTCGATCATGAGAAATTGAGAACCGATGCGAAGATTACGAGTCTGTTTGGTAAGGCAATTGTACGTTGAAATTGTAAATTGTAGCGATAAACTATAAATTTATTTTTTATAAATTGTTTAGCGAATTAGTTGTAACTGTAATTTTAAAGTATAAATGATATAAAAGTACGTCAATATAAAAATAAATAATAAATATAACTAAAAATAAATTTAACAAATAATATTTTAATGTAAAAACAATCATAATTCAAATATCACCTCTTAATATCATAATTATATGTATTGAAATATTTGATATAAAAATATTTTTGAATTAACTTTTTAGGACATAATATATTTCGTTTAGTAGTTTATACATATAAATTTTTTTCATTCGTATCGTTTGTAACATGAACTTGTTCACTGTTTTTTTTAAGTATTTTTAATATTTTAAGAGACATCAATATTATTAATTTATTAAAATGAAAAGAATAATAACTTCAATGAATTATTTGAATAATTAGTATCGATAAATCAATCGTTATTAAATTATAATATTAACAATGTCAATCATGTAATTTATTTATCAAAAATTTCTTTTCAATTTTGAGAGGTTATAAGATTAACTTTTTATTTATAAACTTCTTTTAATCTTTATCTACTAAAAAAATTCAATCCCATGATATTAATGAAAGTTTACATGATATTAATGAAGTTTTACATCCTTAATATATAAGCTATGTTAACCATTTAACACCCATCAATGTTGTTGCATTTATCAGTTTGAATGATATGGAATAGTAAAATGGTTTCACATCCTTTCATTTTCTTCTATTTATTAATAATATTAAATATTACAATTATTATTGTATAATGAAACATCACATTTGTAACTAATCATGAAATAATAGTAGTAGGTATAGGATCGTAAAAACATTTTAGATCATTTTAGTTTTTTAAATTGTCAATATTAGTCCCTATAAATTCTTTATTTTTATTATTACAGAATAACAATTTTTTCTTAAGCCTTTTTTATTATAGTCATATACGTTTGAACTTCGTTTAACTCAAATTATTTTATATCTATTTAACTAAATATTACGACACATGTTTTAATTAGATACACCATTATATTTATACTACAACAATTTACACAAATATTATGTAATGAACAATTTTATCCAAACTGATCGCACAGGTCTCAACCACTCGTTTTTAAAAAAATTAGAAGTTCAAAATTTATAAATACTCAGTTATTAATTTCACTCCAATAAGTTCATAATACCCTGTACCGTCTTCTTCATTCACCCTCCTCATCGACTCGAAACCATTTATTTTTTCTCGAACTAAATAAATCATGGTGAAAACAAAAATTAAGAAAGCCAAACCAAATAAGCACTCTAATGTAAGTCAATCGAGTTACTATATCAATTTATCTCTATACATTTTTTTTTTTTATGTATAATCAGTTATTTGATTACAGTAACTTGCTTTTTGCTCCACCTGATTTACCTTTTCTCGTAGTACAATCTTCAATTATTGCATTTAATTGGATACAGTTCAAGTAGTCGAAATTTAGGCATTATGCGTACTATTTTTGGCTGCTTAGTTTAACTTGCTAACTTCTTAATTGACCTATTAATAGTGTTATATATATTCTGATTATTATTACGACTTAGAGTATGATTTTGATTATGATTATGATTTAAATTTAAGTACTGAAATTAATATTAGAAAATTGTAAGTGAGTTTTGTGATTGTTTGATCTTTAATGAATTTGTAGTATTTAAGTTGCCGATTATATATTAATTCGTGCTGTTGGATTGACAGACTAAAAGAAATGGAAAGCAATCTGACATCTCGGAATTTCGAGCTCAGCTTGATGCATTGGGTTTGAAAATTATCGATGTAACCGCAGACGGAAATTGCTTTTTCAGGTTTGTGCTATAGTAATAGATGCTTGTTTGGGGTGAGCTAAATGATTTGTTTTATAGAAACATGTACATATATATAGATATATATATATTTTAGAAAGACAAGTACTCACACACCCACAAATGTATACATTAATCCACGAATATATAACAATTGTCCCATCCCTAGGACTTGAACCCCCAACATCATGTATATATGGTTGTTGTCAATTGGAAAACCAAAGAGTTTCATGAAGGATGAATGTTCTGCCATTGATGGAAAATGTAATGTGTTGTCGCAGAGCTTTGGCAGATCAGTTGGAGGGCGACAAGGATAACCATGAGAAGTACCGGAACATGGTGGTGCATTATATCATGGTATCATTAAATTATCGTATTCATATCTTTCTTTTGATTTATCATGTGGATATCTCTTTTTTAATGATATGTTTTTTTTTGTTTTTTTTTTTCTGTTTGAGTCTCTTTGATAGAGTGTCAATTTTACGAAAGTGTGTAAGATGAGAAGAGCATTGAGCATGCACAAAATTAGGTAAAGAATTAGAGCTGAAACATAGTCATCCACCGGCAATATCTGAAATTGATGTAATTATTTAGTCAAACGCTTTAAAGATCAAACTAAGCATGTTTACTTGCCAATCGTGGTGACTAAATTCCTGTATCTCAAAGCTGAGTGCAGATGTTTCAATTGGGTACCACTTAAAGAGGGTCTTCCTGTTTGATCTTTCTTCTCCATTCTACTTTTCTTCACATTGAAAAGGGTATCCACTAACAAGAAGATATGATCTAGTTGAAGGAGAAAGTAGTAATCTAGAATCTTATAATGGATAAAAGCTATCGCCTATCGGCCACTTTTGTTTATTGATGCAACAATAGCAATAGCAATAATTATCTTGTCAACTCTACTCAAGCTGATAATGGTAACTACTAATCCAAGTTTGCATGTCTAGTAGCACAAAGTATATAATTTCTGGTGACACCCTGTTTAGCACCCATTAGAGGACTAAGATTGGAAATTAGCTACCCTTTAGAAAAAAGCTACTTCGATGTGTCTTACTATTTGAAGAGGGGGTAGGTAATGAGAGAAAGACTTCATTGGCTAGATAGAAACATGTGAAAAGAAGAATCTTGTGTAAAGCTTAGTTTTTTGGCTGGATTCTTAAGCTGGAGCTTATACTAGTTCAGTGTTTGTGCACTGCAACTGCAAGTAGTAACCTTCTGAGGTTGCAAGTGAAATGTATTTTTTTTCTCTCTAAGAAATCATCGAGCTATGATTCACTGGGAAATAAGTTTTTGAATCATGGAAATAGCCTCTGTGTTAGTAGTCACAAGACTGTGCACATTGGAATATTAGATCATTGTTCTGCCTTTGCATTTGTGGTATTTGATTGCGTCTTCTGGACTCTTCTATATCTTTTCTGGAAGAGTATGCAAGTTTCCGATATTCAATAAGTTCTCATTTTCTATCAAGGTGTTAACACCAGCTGTGCTTATGTTTTAGTAAACCAATGTCCAACTACTGAGCAATTTTTTAACAGAAAGATCGTGAAAATTTTGAGCCTTTCATTGAAGTTGAAGTGCCATTAGATGATTACTGCCAGTCCATGGAAAAGGATGGCACATGGGCTGGACATATGGAGTTACAGGCTGCATCTTTTGTGACTCATAGTAATATATGCATACACCGAGTACGTTCTTACTTTTCTAGTTCTTTTATCATGACTTATGTATAGTCGAATTAATGATGTAATAGTTAGCAATGCTAAATGATCTACTGACTGTTGGCATATTCTGTGTGCTGATAATAAAGCAATTACCAGCATAATGATTTCCAGAATTTCACTTTTAATAACCTTATTTTACAGAAGTCATCACCTCGTTATTATATAAAGAATTTTAGTGACCATGATGCCCAGATGATCCATTTGTAAATATTCATAACATTTCAAGTAAAGCTGAATTTAGCCGGTATAGCTAAAGTTCCTTTGCTTGCAGATCTTATCATGATTTTGAACATTACAATATTGTGCGACTGAAGGAAGACACCTGCAATGGACCAGCCAGGCCAATCATAATTATGGTTTTTTGCTGGCATCATAGCTATTTATAATATATTTCTAGTCACTTTCCACGGCTATGCTATTAGGATATTCTAATGCGATAGAACTATTAATAACCTTGTTATTTGAAAAGGCCGATGCCGATCTTTCAGTGAAGTCACATCAAGCAAATGGTGTCGTTTCTAAGAACGAAGGGAGGTCTGCAAAGACTGTTATTCCGCCAGAATCAGTTAAAACTGTCAAAGTTGGTAGTGGATGTGAAAACGAGGATAAAATTCAACAGGTGCTATGCTATATTTTTTCTTTCTTATTTTTATTTGCTTTTGTGGACATGAACGAGTGAAGGTTAACCTTCTTGTGGAAATTTGCAGTAATGTATATGTGATTTATTGTTAGGTGTTATTACAAGTGGATGGAGATGTTGATGCTGCAATAGAGTTTATAATAGCAGACCAAGGCACTGAAGAATGCTTGGTTGATATGATAGAGCTGCTTTTTCAATGGACACTTCTCATGGTAATGACTGGTTAGTATATTTATACATATGCTGCTCATTTCTGGACATTAATACCTTTTCTTTACAAAAGAGGAGGCAACCGCGCATCCCCCTATTGGTATAAGGGCCGCAGGTTAGGTAAATCTGTGTGAAAGTTTTGCAAGTGAGAATTTCAAGGTGTTTACTTCTCATTTGTTTTTCTGCATTTCTATTATTATATTGATAACAAAAAGTATTAGTATATAGCCATTCTTTGTTTATATTGTTGGCTTACATAGATGAACTTTAGAACTCTTTCATTTTAACTTTCAGAAAATAAGCATCCAAAAAGCTAAAAACAGATCATTTAACGAGATTCCCCCTGCTGTTGGCACTGTTTCAATTGCACGAGTTGTCAATATACTAAGTCGATTGTCTAAAACCGGAATGTTTAGTTTCTAAAACCAAATAACGGGACATGTCAAAGGGCGTTTGTCTTCTACAAAGCAGATTTTGGAGACAGAAAATTCGCGAACAGAATTGGAGTTGGAAAAGTCAAAGGCGTTAGTAGAAAGGTTGAGATAATTACAGAAGATTATAACAACGTGAAAGAGTAGATGGATTACATGATGGAAGTGATAACACATTTTACATGGGTTCAATCTCAAGTAGACTGTAAGTTATCTTGGAAGTTTTAACCTTTAAACACATTTTCATGATTTCATATAAGGTTTATGTGAGTTTGGGTAAAATCTCATTGGTTAGTATCATTACAGTGATAATCAGTCCACTTGATGAATCTGAGTATACCTTAAGTTAAATGTTATAGTTTATCATGTTTTACGTGTTTTCAAATTGACCAATTTATAGGTATATGGGTCAGATTCTTGCCTCTAATGTCTTTATTCAGGGTCACTTAGTCTAAAAAGGGACTTATGTGGCTGTCTGGGATTGACCATCATGTGCATAATTATTAGTTCAATAGTCTTTGGAGAGTAGTTTGGGTTCATGCTACATTATGTTATCTAAAAAACAGCCACATTTTAGGGTCTTTGATATCGAGGTTTTTTGGAACGACATTGCTTATAGGGAGAACATAGATATAAAATGGATATTGGTAGAATATTATCATGTTAAATGTCACAACTCTCTTCTTATAAAGTTAAGTCAGCAGAGATGTGGTCTATGTCCAAGACATAATTTTTTGTTAAATATGCTGATATTGATCATTCATATATGCAGGTATGGAGGCCTGAATTTTACAACGGAAAGATATTGCATTTGGATAACGTTGGAAACTGATGGTTTTTAGCGTATTCAAGGATAAGATACACAGTACATGTTGAAATCAGGGTGTCATATGGTTTCTTTGTTGTCAAGATCTCAGTTTTTTTGTTTGTTTTTGGAAGGGAAGACATGGTTTAGTTGTGGATATATCGACTTTGGTGTTGTTTATAGGTAGATCCAGTTTGCATTATGTTAATGAAATCGATATTTTGTATATCAATTGTCACAGTTCATTAGGTTCTAATATAATTGCAAAATAGATTTTGGCGATTTTGAGAATTTATTGTTAGCATATCATGTCACAAGTGACGTGAAACTCGTGACTAATCTTCAATTAGTGATAGACAAATTTCGTCACAAAATTGATGTTAAGGTGTTGTACTTCAACATGAGCAGTGACGACTTCTTATACATAGCGATGGAACTTAGTGATGAATTACTTATTGTCATAATGAGTGATGACTTTGATATTCTGTCTCTATTTAGAATTTGTGATGGATCTATAGTGACAAAAGGTGACGAATTATTTCTAAGTCACTAAAGTACCTTAGTGATGATTTTTCTACCTTTTGTGACTAAATTCGACCTGTCACAAAAGCCTTTAAATTGTTTTTTGAAAATTCAAAAGTATTAAGCTTTGTTAACATATCATAATTGTTTTTCTAAGGGATCATTTAAAGTTAAAAGATTAAAACATGAAAAAAAAAAGTAAGAAGGTTAAAATCAGAAAAAAGTAAGTTCGGTGATTAAACTATTATTAACCCTATATATATATATTTGAAAAGAAATAAATTTTAAAATATGATTTTTTATTAATATCGACAACATTTTGTCATTATTAGAAACTATCTGACTTACAAAATTCTTTTACTTCTTGTCATTAGATGATACCTTTAAACATCATTCAATTCTATTAATTATTTTAAATCATGCAAATGAATGGAAAATATAAGTTTTATGCAACGTACAAAACACAAATTGAGTGGAAAAATAATGGTTACATTAAAAAGTACAAGTTTCTTTTGTACAAAGTCATAATAAGGAAGCAATGCTTTAAATGATATTAATTGCTAAATAGTTAAGATTGTCTTGAGTTATCTTCGATCACAATAATAACCAAAGAAGCGATGCTATAAATGCTAAATTAGTTATAATCATTTAATATTTTTATTAAAAATGAATAAAGTAGTTGCAAAGGAAGGGTTTCTACATTTGGTTGTTAATTAGGAATTGATGTAATGTTTTTATTTAATCGTAGAAGACAGAATAACTATATTCGGTTTTAAACGTGATCTGAATATAAAAAAGTATTTATTGTGAGGCCAAAAGATAATACATAAATCTTGTATTTATCATCTCTTGTGACACCACCAAATCTCGTTTTTCACATAAAAATATTGAAGTAATAAATCACTTGCTATTCGTCAACGGTTTATTTCGTACACAATCAACTCACTAACTCGTCATGCTAGTAGAAGACCTACATGTGTGATTTTAATAAATCATATAGAAAGATTTATAAACTCCTCATTTTTAACAACATAATTGTATCAAAATTATATAAAAACTGATTACAAACATACTTTGCAAATAACCACATTATTGATACGATTGACAAACAACTTATTATAAAAATTATGAGAGCTTAACCTTATGTTTTATGAACCTTAAATTTGTACCACTATTTTGGTTAATAAATAGTTTCTAGAACTTTTAGTTTTTGACTTTGGAAAAAAAAAAAAACCCTAAAATGCGATTTATGAAATTTTCATCAAGCTACTATAGAAAACTACTTTTAATATAAAAGTGTTTGACATAATTATTAAAAATGCTTTATGATCGATTAAAATCTAAGTTTTTTTATAAAGACAAAATAAAAAGGTTATAAATTGACGAGTCTTATTATAATATGTTCATTATTAAGTTGGTAACAAGAGAGTAATATGCGTGTGAAGACCAAAATAGGTAATAGAAGAAAAGTAGTAGTGTCGGCAACCAACTTAAATCGCTCATTTCAATAATCCTGTTTAATTTTTGCATTATTTTTATAAGTAGGTAAAATTGGAGGTTAATTGCTTTCTAAGTTGAAGAAGGTTTTTAATTAATGGATTAATCATGTAACTTTTCTCTTAACAATATAATTAATTAATGGATATATATAAATTAAAATGCTCTTAACAAAAATCAACAATTAAGTAACAATCTAATACAAAGTATTTTAAGGAACCGTGTAATTGGTATTCAAAGTACATGACTTATTTAGAGAAAAACCAATTTGTTTAATTTAACTTTTAAAGAAAGAAACAACCATAATTAATACGTCATTAATGATTGATTGGATGTCACAATAAAAGCCGTGGGTAAATTGAGTTTGAATCATTATTAAAAAGCAAAGACACATTGTTATTCTACTTGTTTTTAAAATTACTAAATATGGAAAGGTTTGTGGGCAAACTACGTTGGATCCACGAAAATTTCATTATAAAATACCAACAATGTCCTTCTCTCATTACCTGTCCTTTTGATACTTCAATTATCAACTATCATAATAAATGAAATTAAATTATACTATCATGACGTTTAAAGCTAAAATTAAAAGCTTCAGAGCGTTATGGGAATATTTTTCTTATTATTATTATTATTATTATTATTATTATATCTTGTTAAGATTTTTCATAAAACTTCAAACATTAATTAACGTACAAAAATTTCATTTATAACCTGGTTAATTATTATTTTTTTCTCTCAAAATCAATGATTATGTTTTTAATATAATTAAAATGGTATAAACTATGGACTTAACATGGCCACAAGTTCACGTAACTTCGTTGGCTACAAAAATATTAAAAAGATAATAATTTTAGACCATAAAATATTTAAAGATGACTTAATTATATTAAATTAATCATTTTATTTTTAATTTTCTCTAAAAAATTAAACTATAAATAAGAATTAAAAAAAAAACTATATAGTTTTGAAAAGTCAGACTATATTTTAAACTAATTTTTATAAGGGAGGAATGTAGAATGAACCATAATTATATGTGGCTACTATATTGTCATAAGTTTTTTTACGGAGTACATGATTAGTGATCGACGTGACATCGAAATTGCAGAATATATTAATAGAAACATTATTAAAAGCGAGTAGCCAAGAAGGGAAAGAATTGGTGGACGTGATTAGTGATCTCTTAACCACATACTTTAATATTTTAGTTTGACATTTTTCTAATATTAATTACTAAATATGGAAAGGTCCGTAGGGTAGGGATTGTTTGGTTATGTCTGGATTGTATAATCTTTCAGTTGGTTAGATATAAAATTTATTATTCACTACTAATTTCATAAAATATCTGAACCTATAAAATGTAATTATTAATTATTAATTATCAGTATTTTTTAAAATGACAACCTTACGAATAATTTATTACATGTATATATATCGACTATGCATGTATGGTATAATTTTTGCTAATATTTGATTAAAATTATTGCACTTAATTATCACTCGAGTATTGCTAAATAAGTCTAAATATGTATAAATTAAATCTCGATCAATATCATTCATCATTCGATATATTAATCATTCATTTTTTATTTCTTAATTTACACCTATAATGTCACATTAACTCATCAAATTTTCACATCTATTTTTAGACTCCTCACAAATTTAAGCTTACATATTATTTTTCTTATAATTACAGGCGTGGAGAATTGGTTATAAACAATAGGTTGCATATTTTTTGAACATGTATATAATATGGAGGATAATAGTACAAATGTACAATTACTACAATACACTTATCAAATAATAGATTTAAAATTAGAATTGAACATTCTTAAGAGTCTATATCTATGTTTTTTTGTTAAGACGTGATAATGTGCTTTGATCACAAAACCCTATAATATTAGTAGTTAATGGTTAATGATACCATTATCTTACTCAACTGCCATAATTATTAAAAGGAGAATGCTAACTATAGCCCTTAGGGCTATGGTTAAGTTTTCCTAAAATAATATCAACAACTTAGTTTACAATAATTACAAGTGATTATATTCTATATTTATACTTACATTCCATATATACATATGCAAATATTTAATACTTATAGAAATAATTAGTTATAATTTTAGAAGGTTTATAAATATGGTAAACTTAACCATAGCCCTAAGGGCTATGGTTAGCATTTTCGTTATTAAAAATACGAATAAAATACTTTCCAAACCACAGAAAAGGGTTGCTTCAATTTTATATGATGCGCTGACGCACCACGTGACGAAATAGGATTTTAATATCATAATATTACTCCATATAATGTAGTACATAACTCAAGAATGAACAGTCACATTAACGTTATATCAACATAAAAGTTGAAGAATTGAAGAAGAACCGAACATTATTTATAATAAATGAAGAACTATACTTTTCAGCGTCACGTCAATGCCACATCATTTATTAACTATTAATACTAATACTATTATATTTTTAAAGTACAATAATAATAATAATAATACATAAATAAATAAATAAAAAGTATGTTACGTTAATAATAAAAAATTACATTAATTTAAAAAATATGTTACATAATAATAATAATATTAATAATAATAATAATAATAATAATAATAATAATAATAATAAAAACGACACAATTCATCCGAATTGTAACAAGTATTTGCTTTGAGATCTTCCATATTGGAGTCTTCGTCAGAATTTTGGAAATGATCTATTTACGATTTGATAAAAAGAAAATATAGTGGCAAAAAATTGATAACCGGCAACTCCAACTGACCCACAATTAGTTGCATATCCATAATGTGGGGGCGTACATGACTCATTCAACGGTTGTGTCTATGGGGGTGTCAGGGCTTGAACCCCTGACCTTCTGCTTATTTAGTGACAAATATGTCCCCACCCATTACCAAAAGAAAACATTTGAATTATATAGGTTGTATGTATATATAGTTTTTTTCTGAACAACAACTTTATTAAAACTATCTAGCAAGGAGCTAGAAAATAAATGAAATTATATAATAGTTAAGAAAGGGCTTTGAAGCCAACCAATCCGACTAATGTTTTTCTTAGCTCTAGAATTACACCAAATAAAAGTTTGACTAACAATATTAACAAAAAGACACCGCCTTCGAAAGACTGTTAAAGAAAAAAATCAACTTATTGCGAAAAATTCAAACGTGCCACCAAGTAATAAGAAAGTAGCTTCCAAGTATTCCTTTACGACTTTCCTTATCTTCAATGAGTCCATCCAAAGTACCCAATGTTGATATGACGAAAAGAATGTATCTGGTAACCCCCACCAAGTGAATATTTTCCTCATTATATCCCGAACCACATGACAAGAGAAAAACAGATTTTCCGTGGATTCAACATTAGAGTTGCATATCGGACAGTTAATAGACGACAATTCCATACCTCTCAAAGACATATTTAAGTTTAGTTGGAAGTTTGTTCAAACCTAACCTCCAAGCAAAAACGTTAACTTTAATCTGCACCAATCGAATCCACTGCGTAAGACTCCCTCTACAAACACAAAGCTGATCCTCTGTATATCTTCTCGTTGATGCAATAGAGAACATCCCGTAACATCCAAAGCCCATATTTAACGGTCCAGTTCATCCCGTAGAACAACCGAATTCATTGCTTGAGACAAAATGTTTCATATGAGTACTTTATGCTCCCCCTTTTGGATCCCTTCATAATGAACTCAACAGCCCATTTACTAACTTCTCTTATATTGAAATTTGTGTGTAAAATAAATAGAGATAGTGAAAATTGTATGTAAAAAAAGAGTAATAATTCCATGTATATACATGGTGTTTGGAATTGAAAAAAAATATTAAAAACATTAAAAATTACTTTTTTGGACCCACTTACGTTCTCACTCCTTTCCCAGCAGAGCGAACATCTCAAGAAGGTGTCGTGGCTATGGGAGAACGGGAGGATGGTTGCCTCGAGGACCAAGAACGGAGGGCGGGAGGCATCATAGGTACTGCTCTAAGGATGTGTTTGGGAGGGTTGAATGAAGTGGAACAAACAGAAATAATTTCTTTTCTCTTAGTTTGGTAGGTTGAGAAATACTACACACAGAGAAATGCAATTTGTCGGGAAATCAATTCCTTTGCATTTTGATTTCTATCCGATCTATGGAAAAATGAGTTTAGTTAAGGAGAATTTCTCTGTGTTTCTTAGCTGAGAAATGAAGTTGGCTCTAAAAATTGGAAATGCAAATAGGAACTCACATGCAAAGCACATTCCTCGCAGATCTGAAGTTAACCATAGCCCATTTTCCTCTCTCGTTCTCACGATGCAATTCTCACAAATCAATCTCCTCTCGTTCGTCACGGTCGACTACTCTTCACCACCGTCAACAGCTAGTGACCACCGGCTAGCTGCTTTCTATTACCGCTCTTAACAACTATCGATTTTAGGTATGTTAATCCGTATCCTCCCTTCATTGTTTTTGGTGTCATATATTTAGTAATTTTATATTGCAGTTCAATATAACAGTCCAATTTAATTATAACATCTGGAATTTTTAGTTTTGAATGATTTGGTTCATGTATTCAACTTTGGCTATGATTGTTGAAAATGATAATTTGATTACGAAGTTAACAATTAAATAGATAATTGATTACAAATAAGTTGTTAACCGAGGGAATTTGTGAAACGCATATTGCAATCGATTCTTATATTAACATGAATTCATATATATTTTACAAAATAGGTTGAATAAAGTTGAGATTCATGAAGTGAGGTTGTCGTTAATTCATTTCCTCTTGCATCATTTATTTGGTAGTCAGTTAGGATCGCTGGATCACAGATCCAAAGTGATGTTTTCCGAGTCAACCATTTTGTTTTTTGGCAACTCCTCTCGCAAAAGATGTTGTTCGAAAGTATACCAAAATATTCAACTTTGATCGTCTTCTTAGCTGTATGAAACGCGTGGATAGTATGATAGATTATTAGTCATGTAATTGTAAGTTTCTTTTGGTTAATAATTGTCTTTGTGAGAGGGTAAACAAGCAAAAAAGAACCACAACATTAACCTACCAAATTTAGTAGTTTATGTGCATAAAAATTGTTATTGTGGCAATTGAATTTCCCTTGAAAAGTATGAATATATGCTATCTGTAACATGTGGGTGAATCTAGCTGTCAACGAGAATCATGATGACAAATTAGTTATCCATTTGTGACTTTGGATAAATTCACTAGGCTATGTTTGTCATCTTTTTTGTGGAATATTTATGCATTGAATGTGTATGTGTATATATTCTACACCATAGGCAGTCAGTGGTTAAGTTGTCAACCTTGTAATAAACGTTTAATTTGGTTATGCAGAAGTTATTGGAGTGGAGTCAAGCCATCTGCAAAAAATTGAGAAAGTATCAAGTGAAGGAAGCTCTATCTGTATGGAAATGATGCATACATATTTATCAATCGTGTATCATCATTGTAAATAAGTGATACGTGAATCCTTTCTATAAGGTTAATAATGTTATCTCTACTTTGTTTGTATGATATACAAATCATGTTGTTGGTCCCAGTTTCTTGTTGCAGATACAATTCATGCCTGGGTTTTGTTTTTCAATTTAAATTATGAGGTTCATATATATATTATAAATATAATATAATATATATATATATAGGAGAGAGAGAGAGAGATAAATGACCCATAGGAAAGCTCCAAATCTTGAAGAAGGAGATAAACAAATCTTAGCTCTTGATTTTTCATAAATAAATGTTTTTAACATTCATTTGAGATGAATGTTAAATTTTGAAATTATTTGTGATTTTTAAAATTTATTTATGATGAAATCAAGGGTTAAGTTTTGCTTCCCTCATTTTCTAATTTTTTTGCTTTCTTCTTGATCCCCACCCTATATATATATATATAATATGCGCTGATATACAGAGAAGAGGTAATCTTTAGGGTTGGGGAAGCAAATATGGGTCGTTCATTAACATTCATCACGGTGAATGTTAATTAACATTTATCGTGACCAAAAGTAACATCCACTATAATAAATGTTAATAGACAGCCCATATTTGCTTCACCCCTTCCTCTAAAATTACCCATTTCCTTTTAATCATCTCTCAAAATATATATATAGAAATATTACATGTAAAAGATGTCGATCATAATCTCATCTAATAAAATGATGATATAATAATCATAGTGGAACTTATTTCCATTTCTTGGGTTGTCTTACCAAATGCAGAATTTAATTTCTTCTAATTTTTTTGGTTAATCTTTCTGACATCATCAAATGTTGAAATTGATTACATTTTTCTGCCAATTTGATTTCTCTATATTTTATTTCTCTATCCATTTCATTTTCCTGAATTCCATTCTATATAAGACGTGATCTAAAATGATTGGATATAACCAATTTGACCTTTAATCATTTGTTTATAAGATATATATTTTATATTTGAAATTATTCAAATAAAAACCAAGTATCCATCTGTTTATACGTCACATTCTTTTCTAATATATACTGTACATTAAATGTGATGTACCTTATGAATTAACAACGTAATATTATGCACGTCTAAAAATAGAATATACAAATTGGTTCCTTACAAATAATTCTACCACCGTATAACTACGTATATTCACGCCTTTCACTTTTCCATTTAAAAACTAACTTTCTTATTGAAATATATTAACTATATTTTGTAGAACAAATGACGTAAGTATTATATCATACATATTACTTCACACGAGGCTTAAAATATTAAAATTCTAAACTAAAAGGTTTTTCACATAACGCTAGATTAGATATTCTCTAATAATTATATATAAATTAAAATTTGCGGGCTTTTGAATGAGGTTATAATTTTAATTTCTTATTTTAAGCTAATAAACTCATTTCTTAATATTTGGATAAATTTATTTTGTGACGTTTATTTGCTTATTGTAAAAAGAGCTTAAAATGAGCTCCGTTTTCTAACTCTTTTTTGTTTATAAGTAATATAAGCTTAGAAAAAAAGTTCATTCAAACACTCTTAAAGTCGTAGTCTGAAAATGATACTCTACGTAAACATTTGATCGGTGGGCGTACGTGTCTAAAATACTCGTCTTCTTTATTTTAATAAGGAATATGATATGATGTTTACAAATGTAATGTTATTGTTATATGTACTTAAAAAGAAAAATGTTAACGAGAGGACTATATATTGGGGACATTATTGCATTGCTAAACCTCTTCAGTCACTCATTTCGATACTTTCCTTTTAAACCTTACACAAAGTACACACACAAAGTAATACACTGTCCCGGGATTCAATAATTTTCATACTAAAGCATTCCCAATATTTCCGTTTCAATGTATAAAGAAGCATTGCCAAAATCAGCAAAAAGTCGTAACTAAACATAATTCATTAATAATCAAAAAAGTCGGTAAACATAACCCATAACTCGTATTTTCTAACTATACTAATACTAATTATTTATAAAAGTAAATTCTAAAAATCGATCGAAAAGTTTTTTAAGGCAAACATATCTTAATTTGCTTAATTGGTGAAAATAATTACCAATTTAACCCGTACATTTATCACCTCTACCTAAAAGGAGAACATAATGTCGTATTACAATTATAACAACCCAAAAAACTCAATAAATAAACCAACCATATAAAAAACAATTAAAATTTCTTTGAGGTTTCTTTTGAAATCAATTGCCCAAATCCAAAGAAAGAAAAGAAAGAAAATCATTCTTCCTTTGGTTACATATATTTTCAAAGAAAATTAAGAAATCTAGCTAGCTAGTCTTAACCCAAAACACTTGATATTTACCGACATAGAAAAAGCAAATAGAAACTGATGAAGTTGGGTACATGTGATATGGTTCGAGTGAGCTAGAGTTCAAGAAAAAGTGGTACTATTAGAATAGCCATTGTTGTACAACCATGTTTGAGTATGTGGTGGGGCTGCTGGTTGTCTCATGTTATATCTTTCTTGTGAGAATCCTGATGATGCTGCAGCACTATTTGCATACATTTGTAGATTGTTGTTTTTATTTGAATTCGAATTGTTTCCTCCAACCATCGTGCTGCTCAAACGCCGACTCTACAAAAAATTTGTAATAAAACCGGTTCAAAATAGTGGTTATGAGTAACAGTAATGTTAATTAAATTGTGCCTAAAAATATGTTATATCAGGCGGACACTAGAGTTTAAAAGGAAATATACACAAGGGACTCACTCGGTGATTCAAAGAATTGAGGGGTGGTGGGCGTAAAGTATGGAGCATAGGCGGATCAAGAGGTCTCGTTATATGTCCATAGCCACGAGATTCAAAGTTTCCGTTCGATGATCCAACAGAATTAATATGTGTTTGGCTCAAAAGCTGCAATGTCTCTGTCTCATTATACCCTTGATCATTGCGACCAGCTCCAAATGCCTATTTTTACATAAGATATAGAGTTCGACTCATAATACACAAAACTTAAGAATAGCTTTTGAAAAATGAAGCATATTTGAACATACCGCTTGTCTAAATCCATACTCTCGATTACTTTGCTTATTTGGGGCTAAATTCCCTCCCAAGCTCAAATCAAGATTGTGATCCGAAGTCGCATTGTTACCATGATCATCATTGTTATTGTTGTTACTATTTGAATCATCTGCATATATGGTACACATTTTTAAGTCCATAATAACAGAAACAAGAGATATATAAATTCTTTACCTGTGGCAATATTGCACTCATTTTCATAACTTGTAGGATCAAAATTGGTGACAGCATCCTTGCCATTATATTTGATGGCAGCCTTGTCATAAGCCCTAAATAAAAGTTACTTTCAATTGACCTACCTTGAGAATAAATATATGACAAGTTTAGTCCTTTGAGAAATAAAGTAGTCATATTTACCTAGCAGCTTCAACTTCAGTATCAAAGAGACCCAGGTACACATACCTAAAATTGTAATGTATAAAAAGTGAGCCAGAATAGGAAAAATATCTAGTGTGTTTTGAAGTGACTTAACTTGATGAAATGAATAGAAGTAGGTAGATAGGTGTACAGCCATAGCCCATCAGTAGCCAGCTTTATACATAAATGGAAAAATAAGTACACCTTCTTTATAGAGTTAGTTTTCAAAATAATTTTAGGTTATCAATTGTCTTCTAAAACAAAATAATACAGTGTTGGATTTAATTTTGCAATCCCATAATAAATTTTGTTTATTTATGTCAAATACCATAATTGGTAAAACATCCAACATGTACACTTCTTCTTATTTTCCAAAAAAATCTCAAATATTATTTACTTTAGACAAAAATAATAATAGATAAATTTAACTAAAAAATTGTAAGACTAGATATATCAAATTCAACTAATAATATTAAAAAAGATAAACTTTGTTAACCAATTAGTATATTAGATCCAATTTAAGATCCATCTAAGTAAGCATATATATCATTACCCCGAATCATATATATCATTACCCCGAATCATCTGAAAATAAATAAAAAGCAATCGCTGTTACAGAGTTCTAATGAAAATGCACTTTTGTTTACCGGGCTTTATTTGAATTTGATATTACAGAAATGAACTCGGTGCATATGATTTTTTTTATTAAAGAATAAAAAAAGAACGTACTTTTTGCCTAAGAATTGGCCCATTCTTGCTTCCCATCTACCACATTTGTGCAAAGTAACTCCTCTATATTTTGAACTCCCTCTTGGAAATCCTGTACTTTGTCTCCTTAGTACATGCACAAACTCTTCTTTCGTCAGATTGCTCATCTGTTTTATTATTTCATTTATTTATTTTTTCAAAACACACAAAAGTCACAACATAATAAAACACTTTCTAATCCTGTAAATGTTAAATAACATGTGTATCATGTTATTTCTTGTAAGAAGAAAAATCAAGACAATTTGTTGCAAGTCCATCTTTTTGAGACTTGATAATATATAAGGCTTTTGGGCTATTTGACTAGTATTTTATTTTTTTTAACAAGAAAAAAAAAAACATGTTTCAAGATAAGGCAACAAATAATCACTGTTGAAGATAGGATGAAATCTAATAAACAAACTAAAAGTAGAAACTTAAACACACAAACCTGTTTCAAGTCATCTTCATAATCTTGTAGGCTGAAATTTATGTCAGCCTCCATTCCACGAAACTTGATTGCTGCCCTGTCATATGCACTGCAAAATATATCTATTTATTTAGTCAAACTTAACTAATTTTATTGAACTTAATTAACAAAAAATAGAGAGTTTTGATTGTGCTCACCGTGCAGCTGCGTGTGCAGTATCAAATCCACCTGTGTTACCATAACTCAGAAGTTTAGTTTTAGAAATAATCCTTAAAATTTTGAGAAATTACTAGATTTGGTGCTAATTAAAATCGTTTATTTATATTGTTACAACAAAAGATAAAAGTAAAAATACATACCGAGATACACCTGCTTCCCACAATCCCTGAATCATAGAAAAAATATATATTTTTTAGTTAATAAAAACTGTATTTATGTTATTTAAACCAATTAAAGTCAATAATAAAACCAATTATTGTTTTAGAAAACATTTTTTTATTACTCGTATGTTTTTAAACAAAATTTCAAATGATTTTAGGTGACATAATTTAGTTATGAGAAAACATTTCTTAAATTAGTAATATTGAAAAAAAAAACAAATGCTGTCTATTTCTTATCATACTAAAATAACTTAAAAAAATAAAATATCAACCATATATGTGATTCCCATCGGCCAGTTCGCCGGTAAAAAGTAACTCCACGATACTGTGAGCTTCTAGAACGTGGTCCACGTCGGCTTTTCTTCATTGGCTGTGGTACCTCCGGCCCACCGGCACCTTTTCCGACAAACCCACCGGCAACAACTCCCGGCGACTGATGACAAAACTGAACACCAACCCAGTGAGCTGCAGGAAAAGAAGTTCCACCAACCGCAAGAGAAGTAGTGGTAGTAGGGCCCACTTGAGAATCATCAACCGGAAAAAACTGATGGGTCACCGGGGAATCACCGTCAACATCCATAGAGAAACCAAACAACCGTTTTCTTGAACTTCCTCTTTCAGAATCATCTTCGTCGGAGATATCATCCCCGTCCATAACGACGACGGAGGAACTTGAATTTGATACGGATCCGACCCGTTTACCTTTACTGTTACTATTATTATGTTGTTCCACCGGCGAAGAACAAGCGTTGGCTTCTTCTAGTTCCTTTCTTAGATCGGGTGACCCGTTTAGATCCCACATTCTAATGGATCAAAAAATATAATGAAATGATTAAAGAAGGTGGGATGATTGTAAAGTATGTTTTATTTGTCGATATTATTTCTTGTGTTGTTTTTAAGGTGAGTTTAAAAAGAAGTGGAGAGGAAGAAAAAGAAACCTAGGATTCATAAAGAAAGATAGGAAGAATTGGGCTATAGATAGATATAGATATAGAGGGGATACGTATATATATAATATATGTATCTATTATGTGAAAGTATAGATTGTGGCGGGGAAGGTACCTACGTACTACTCGTTCTGTCTCGTAATAAGTGTTCATAATTAGATTATACAAAATTTAAAAAAAAATATAATCGGTGCATTATGTAAGAGAAAAAAGACAGTTTTACCCATACCTTTTATGCACTCTTTTATGAATCAGTCTTGTGAAAAGATCAATTTTGAGTAAATTAGTAGAATTAATATATTACTTTTGAAACTAGACACTTATTTTAGGACAAACTAAAATGAGAAAATAGATGCTTGTTAATATGGAATGAATATACTTTTGTAGCTTTTCTATCTCTCTTTGAACAAATTTTTCTACAAAATACATCCTTCTTTATCTCTATCTATATCTATGTATATGTGTGTAAATATGTACACATTTATAGCTTTTTATGTGTATTGGGCTAATTTATTCAATATCTAGCGACCTTGTACTATTCTCATTTGGACACGCATACATTCACCGCAAGAGTGTCACGGTTATTTATTTCTTAGAACAGCTATATAAATTTTGAAGGAAAAATATCAGATGTAACTAAGAGCCTCTAACTTTATATGAAATAGTATATTAAAAGATTAATTTTAGATAACATTCTTCTCTCATACAGTCAACGAATGCATTTCTACCATATGGTCATGTCACACATTTTCTGGTTTCGTAGTCAATGGATATTCGGGAATGCACCAGCGGAACCAGCAGAACAAGCATCTACAACCCTTCATCTTCGCTAGAGCTCACTAGTGAGACTCGCATAGATAATTTTTTTATTTCGAGCCAACTAGCGATAGTCAATGCTTGAGAACTGGTTTCATCTCATTTTTCAAAAGAAATCGAGATATCTTGCACATGTGTGACTTGATCATCTAGTTAAAGTAAAATCAGATAGTGTTACTGGAGTCGGTGATTGTTGCGAGTTTTATATATTTTTTTATTTTCTTTTTGTTAGTGTTGGTGGTGATAATGATAATAGTAGTTGTGGTGGTAGTTGCTTAATTTATAGAGAAAATTTTAGAGGTGGTCACTCAACCATTACATTTGCATCCTGTGTCAGATAAATTTACACGTAAAAAGTCACAATTCCCGCTTGAATAGGGACCGTGGAACAACGGGAATCCGTAGCCAATGAATGCCAGCCACGTAGCAAAAAAAATCCTGCAGTCAACCCAAATCGCGTGTATTTGATGTTTTTGTCAATATCCCGCATTAAAAGCAAAGAGACACATAATAATATCTAAAAGTGGACATTCAAGCGGCTATTCAGACTAAATCCCGCGGGTATTTTAACATTCAAGCGGGTATTTGAATTTTCCAATTGTGAACATTCAAGCGGGATTCGTGTCTGACCGCGGGAATTATGGTTGACCTGCGGGAACTTTGGTGACGTGGCAGCTTCTTATTGGTTGTAAGTTCGCGCGGTTCCGCGGGAAACATTCAAGCGGGAATTGTGTCTAATTTAATACAAATATTTCTAATACAGACCACGGGATTCGAATTGATTGGTTGACTTACCACCTCAAAATTTTTCTCTAATTTATATATCTTTTTGGGTGGTGATGGTGATCTGTTAGTGGTGACTGGTGAGGTGTTGATTTAGGTGTTGGGTCTAGTGGTTTCATCAATGGTGGTGGTGGTCGTGGCATTTCGACGGCTGTGGGTGATTAAGTTATTTTTTCTGGTGGTGGTCGTTGAGGTTTCGTAACTCTAACGTACAATAACGTATTTTAATCTAAATTGAGTATCATCTAACATTTGTGTAATTGGGAATTGAAGGCATTGCCACAAGTTATTATTGTGACTTTCTAATGTTATAATTCTGTTCTGTCAATGTAAATGTACTCGTGGGGTCACAAAAAGAAAGACATTGTAAAATAGATTATGGGTTCAATTTAAATTTTTGGTGTTCTAAAAAACATCTAAACACCGCATAAGATAATGTAACTATCGAGGGAGGGTCACATCAAATTCAAAAGATCTTGAATTAGAGTTGTTTTTTAAGCGGTCTTTTTTGTGAACTAGGAAGTAGAAGACAACATTTTAAGAACCGATTCAATCCTTACAGTTAAATATGTTAAAATTGAAGTAAATTCAGTATAAAACGGGACTAAATAGGTGTGAATATGCAACTACTAATTTTTTTATAACTTAGAATGTATGTTTAAAATCGATACGAAAACATTAAACTTGCAGAATAATTCTTTAATAACTTAGCTCAATTACCGTTTGAAAATTTTGTTATGTTCGTATTGTTTTTCTTTGGAAAAGATGCTTATTATTTCATCAATAATAATGGGACCCGAAGCTAAAGAAACTAACAAATGAGGATCGATGATATTTTGAAAGATGATTGTTTGTGGTGGTCATGGTTTTAGTGACGATGACATTATGGTGTGGTTTTTGATGGGGGACATGAGAAATACACCGAACAAGAAGCTGATGTTAGATACGGAACTTAAAAAATAGAATTATTCTTTCTCTAGCTTTTACAATCTACGCAATCTATTTCTCTATTTTCTTTTAATAAATTTTGATCATCATAAATCATTCTCTATCATAATTTGAAAAACTAAAAAACTGGATTGCTAGTTCATCGCCACATGGGCAAATCTTATGAAAATTGAACAAAAATTAAACACTACCTATAATAACATGAAAGACTGAACTTTTATTAATCCACATTATCAATGTATCTTCATTATATAAATAACAAAATGCTAACACATCTTCTCCGTCTCATTCTGTCGCCCTGCAATACAACAACTTAAAATGAACCTTAAAACGGGACTGTATTTATATTGTTTTACAAAAGATATTCTCCTTTAATTTGAGACGGAACTATAGTAACCTGTCTTATTAAGTGATCCATATATTGATATAGCCACCACAATCATATAATTCACCTACGGGAATTGGTCGATTGGGAGAAATTGATTATAAATTCCTGGAGAGCATATATTTAAATTAACATAACATAATGAGGCCAAACAAAGAAATCTATTGTTGCATTTGTATCGTAACATTTTATTATATAGTGTTTTGAAAGTAAATCGCTAATCACATCTTAGTTTTTAAGTGTTATATAAGGGTAAGGTTTCTGTTGTTAATAAAAATAAATTGAGCCGTTTTAATTTTAAATAAAATGAAATGGGAGTAATATTAAAAATAAAATTAACAATTAACAATAACGATAGTAATAAATATAAAAAAGGGTAATAAGGAAAATAGTAATGTGTGTTGGGAATTTAAGATGTCCAGAAAAGGAAAGAGACAAGACGAGGAGCGGAAAGATGACTTATTATTTAATTTCCATAAGTAGACTACTGTTTAAATATCATTTCATTCACTTTCGACATCACTCGGTTCATAGTGTTCATTTTGTAATTTGACTCGACTCATACCTCAAAATTTTAATCTTTAATTTGTAATTTGACTCAACTAATAAGACATACCATTTTACAACATATACATATATATACTATTGTTTAAAACCTTTTAAAAATAAAAATAAAATATAATGAAAGTCAATGTTTAAATTGTTAGTCGGCAATCAACACTAATGTTTAATTTAAAATAGATGATAGTGATTTCTTTTTCTATTTTATTCTTTTATTTTTTGTATTACATTACACTATAAGTTTATCTGATTTTCTGATTCGTAAGAGTCGCAAAAAACTCATAAGAGGCACACACGACTCAGAAGAATTAATAAAAAACCTGTAAGAGTCAAAGTCATTTAAAAATTGAAGTTCAAACTGCCTCATCTTTTAAATATTTGACTCACTCGTAAGAGCCTAACAACTAATGACTCACCCTTTTACACTTTTGGCCTTTCCTTTTTTATACACCCATATACAACAATACTATATATAATATATTATAATAAATAAACTCATATATATATTGTTTAATGGTATATGAATTATTTTCTCCGTCTCATAATAAATATTCACGATCAAATTACATAAAGTTTAAAAAAATGTATAATCAATACATTGTGTAGAAAAAAATGACAGATTTACCTTAACTTTTTGCATAGTTCTTTATGAATCATTTTGTAGAAAAATTAATTATGATTAAATTGGTAAAATTAGTATTTTACTTTTGAAAGTAGATATTTATTTAAAAACAAGCTTAAAATGAAAAAAGATTTTTCTAGCAACCTTTTTCTTTGAATATTCATTAATAATTACATTAATAAATATTTATTTTAAAACGGATAAAGTCATAGATTAAATTTGTGAAGGGAAAAACAACTTATTGGTGGTAAATATTATGTACATGTTAATATATGCTTTATATGGTTGTGCTAATATAATGTTGTGCTAACTAATACAAATTTGCTTTGTGATAAAAAAGTAAAAATAAAAAATTTCCTACATGACTACCACTTGACTCAAAGTCTTATCTTGTTGTGTGTTTAAGTCTTCAATGTACACAAATTTAAATTCGACCATATATATATACAAGACATATCTTGTGTCCCATATTTTTGAATCGTAAGACATACTTAATAAGTGGGTAGCTATTTCTCATTATAAAATAACATAATTTTAATTCATACGAATAATAATAATAACATAAAATGCAAATTCCGATCATGGGTTTAACATACTCGTATATATATGGCGTCCTTTTGTTATGAGTTTGGGGCACCACTTTGGTCACCTCAATATTCTTGTTAATATGTACTATGATGACTCTACAACCATTCAAATACGTTGGAAACTTAACCCACACCTTTTACCCTGACTTACTTGGAAACTGTGTACACAGTTAAACTTAAAATATTCGTATCATCGTCGATCAATCGAAATACTTTTGAACTAGCAAACGAGTAATTTTACGATACATTTACTTTTATGATAATCTTTTGTTCTTTCTTCAAAAAGCAAAGAAAATTTAAAAATGACAGGACTCAAATGTATAATGGGTAAATCTCTAAGAAAGAACATAAAACAAAACGAGAAAGAAAGTGAAACGCATCCAAAAGAGAGCCAATAAGGGGCTAACGGCCTAAACTTTCATGACTAAACATCCATTTATTCCAAGTAAGATTCAGACAATAACACCTATTAGAGATCTAAAGAAAAGACAATCATCGAACCATTAGAAAGATGTTTTCATGCCTGATATTGATGAGCTCATCAGCATTAGCATAGAGAAAGCAATGGTCAAAGTTCTCCACCTGATCCGTACAAAATAAACAAACATTGGACTCCAAAGAAACATTGCGGTTAGAGAGGTTTAGACGGGTCAAAAGTCTATGTAAGGCAACTTTTCAAATGCAAATATTATGGTGTGTTTAGTTGAAGAAAAATGATAGACTTTTTCAGAAATTTTTCAAGAAAAGTGAACAATTTGAAATCCCGTTCAAAATGGGTATTTTCTAGAAAAGTTTTCCAAGAAAATGGAAAAACCATTTTTCCATGTTATAACTAAGAGTTGAAAAACAAGTCTTTTCATTTTTTTCTTTTATAACACTCACTCCACTTTTCTAAAATTTTCCAAAACCCTTTAAATTTAACTAGTTTTCGAAAATGGAAAATACAATGATATTGAATATATTTTTAACGTTTCTAAAAAATGAGAACTATTTTCATTTTTTAGAAAATTAGAGATGAAAAATTGTGGAAATTTTTTCACAACTAAACACACTCTTAACTTTCTCAGGGATCCATGTGCAACATTAAAAAATTTTCATTTGTACCAAATGAGTTAACTTCTTAACGGAAAACCACCTATATGATTTAGCATTCAATGCCAACAATCTAGCTTGGAGTTCGAAAGAACTAAAAAATTTAGGTGTTGCAACTAATTATCCAATTTGTCAATCGATCGCCCACGAGACTCAACCCTCCGGCCCCAATTACATGTTCACATGCCATTAGAATACACCAAACGATCAACAACCAAACAATTTTTATTTGTTTTCAAAGCATACAGATACGGATAAAGATCTTTTAACCTACAATCGAAATCGGACATCTTCCCAAAGTCTATTATGCCTCCCGCTCGATATCTTTTTAACAAATGAGTTGCTGAACAAAATCCCATGTGGTCCAAAGCATTACAACAATTAATAATATTGTTCCAAACTCCAGATTTCTAATCTCACCCGCTGATCAATTCTATTCTATATTAGATAAAAAAGAATACAATAATTCGGAAACATGATCAAAATGGCGTACATGTATAGCAACAAATATTTTTTATACGAATTTGATCATGATACCGGATGATCTAAAATATCCGTTAAAGTTGACATACAATGTCATGTCACACGTTAACAATTTTCCATATTAACTTGCGTTGTCTCCAAACTTCAAGACTATAGGACATAATTCGACTCTTTCTCTAATTTCTCTCGAGAACAATAACTCAAGTATTTGGCGAAATAATAAATTTATGAAATTTTCATCCTTATTGATTAACCTACATAAGATTTTGGATTTGTCAAATTATGTCCCTGAAGTTTCAAAGTTCTCATTACTTTAACGTCCAGTTACACTTTTTAGCCTTCACTTTTATTGGTATTTTTTTTCTATATCATAAATTTTCAGAATTATAGTACGTGTTACACTTGATGATAGTTGTCCTTGGGTTGTTTATATATAGAACTCAATTTTCTAGCTCACTCTACCATTGAATAACTATCACCAATTCACCATTGTCATAATTATATCCATTAATACATTCTCCTTCTTCTTTTGTCAAACTACACCTCGTCTTTGACATTTGTTGATTCATCATACTTCTCTATGATGTACCTTTTTTACATTTTCTTTTAAACAAGTAACAACATCCTTATACGGGAAGTGTGCTCGCACAACGTGTTTTTCGCATTATTCCAGTTGTACATCACAACTCTCCATATTTGCCCTTCAATAAAAAGATTATAATTCATAAAAAATATCCAATAATTAAAAAATAGGTGAAAAGTTGTATAATAAAATTTTAGAGGGTGTTTGTTTTGAAGTTCAGAATTACTATGAGTTTTTGTTTTTGAATTGGAAATAGAAATAGAAATGGAATTTCAAACCCACCACCTTACACTCTACATAGGTTTAAAAAATGCTTATATTGTTGGGTTTGATTTCCATTTCTTAAAACTACACTCGTTAATCAAACACTATTAAAGATAATGAAATCTATTCCCTCATTCCTATTCCCATAAATCAAACACACTCTTATTTTGAACTTGTCTATCATTTACTTTTATTATTCTCTTAAAGTAAAATATCGTACGTAAACAATGTATTCAACATAATTATCTTATATTTTTCACCTATAACTATAGGGTTTGAGTCTTGAAAAGCTTGCTAAGGGATTAACCTTTTAGTTTTGACAAGTCCTACTCTTATAAATGATTAAGTTTCATTTATTCAAAAAAAAAAAAATGATACTTGTTGAAAAAATAAATTACTAGAAGGCCAAAACATAAAAGTTATTCAACCGTATTTAATAAATAAATTTTAGCTATTAGCTTCAACTAACAACTTTCATCTTGGTTTACATTTTTAATTATTTGTAATTACTGTCAAAAATACTCTTAATATTTCATATATCATTTCTTTTTAAAAAATTAATTAACTAAACTTTTCACTAACCAAATATCATTTTTATCTACTAAAGTCTCTTTTAATTTGTTGTAATATTAAAATAGTCACTTGTTTGAGACAATTCAAAATAGTAATATAAACATTTATAGTATAACAGAAGAAGTATTACTTTCAATAATGTCACAACATGTAATTAATTACAAGAATAACCGCACAACCTTGAGGTAGTAGATGGTTTTGTTTCGGAACAAGGGCATGCTCCTTGTGGTTGTAAAATAGGAGAATGATTCAAGGGTAATGTTGGAAATCAGGAGAAAAATGATGATGAAAATGGGAAATGCAATAAAACGAAAAGTTTCCATAAATGAGCAATCCAAGAGTACGGGAAACAACAGCTCCACAATTTCTATCTCCAATAATTTCATAACCACTCCTTTTCTTTCCCCACTAGAACGTGCTTCTTTTCTTTCACAAATAAATTATTTTATTACTTCCACACGTTTATTTTAACTTAAGCTTTCCATTTTTGATATTTCTTTTGGAAAAACTCAAACAGATAAAAGAAGATACTCCTATCTTAGGTCCATAGTTGTTTAAGTTTTATCATCCATTCTCTCAAATATTAATTAATAACGATTGATTTATATATTATTAAAAATTCTTCGTACATCATTAATATTAATTATAATATATAATATTATACTGTACAACATCAAAAATCACAATTAATAAAGTATAAAAATATTTTAATAGTGTAAAAATCACTTCCTATTAATTAAGAACTTCACTAAACATAATTAGACTATGTTTAACATGTTAAACTATTCGTATAGATCCAACGACATTTAACATTGCTTTTACTTTAAAGGTAAAGTCATGGTTTGAGCAACATTAATTAATCCTCTATTTTCCTTCAAAGGATATAAATATATATATTAGTTTTGACAATACCACACGAACCATCACATTCATGTATCAAAATTACAAATGTAGTATTTGATTAAAAAATCGACTTGAAGTCAACAACTTTTTATCTTCAAGCTAAAAATGAGTAATTTTTGGCAACAATAATGCAAAAGATGTGGTCCATTTCTAGCACTAAATGGTCCCCCAATAAAATATAATTGTTCGAACGATCACTATTATCTTTACAAAACTTGACGTATAATAAACATATGTTTTTTTTGACGTTTTCTTTCCTAAAATGAAACATGGTACAATATGGAAAATTTTAAATTTAGATAGAATTTTCGAGGAAACAAATAAACCTAGAGATAACAACTTTACTTCACAACAACAAATGCCGGTGTTACAAAACTATCATATGTGTCTTTTACACCTACTTTGTTATTGTTAAAATAATATAATAACTAGGTGGGTTATTTTTACGGGTGATAATTTATAATTTATACATTGCTATTCTTTTATTATTCATTATTTAATTATTTGTTTTGAACACTTTATTTTTAACAATTACATTGTTCAAATTTTACGGTGAATAGCGAAACAGTCAAAAATATATAATTTAATAATGTACGGATAAATTATGATATTGCATAAAAGTCAAAAATTAGTAATGTACCGGCCATACGAGACATTCTTAACATCTCAATATCAATCCATCTTACACTAATCTTAGTGTTTTATTTGATGTAGTGGTTTGTAGTACATTTTGAATGCTTCGAATTTAAAAAACACTAACGAGGTTACCTTCACTCTAAGAAAGCAAGAAGACAAGCGATTAGGTATGATACAAAATTAAGCCCATTTCTTTGAATTAGTTGTAGATTTAGTAAAGTGAATGTAACTCGGATTGATTAGACTTAGTGATCCGAATTCATCGATTCCATCTCGAATGTAACAATTTCTCTTTCTCTAACTTCTTTCTAGTTGCCTAATGCAAGTCACCCGCTAAATTATTTTTTCTAAAAAATACCACTGGCTTTTTTATGTGAGACTTACTATTTGAACACTCTATAAGAAGTGATGTGACTCAGACACACACACACACACAAATAGATGTGACTTGCATGAAAGTGATGGGACGGGTATACACACATATACATACATAGAGTGTACACTCAGAAATAATAAGGTGTGCAATTAAAATTTTTATTTTTTTATATACAAACTACTATTTCTTTCACTTGTCTGAATTTTCCAGAAAAATTGATGAGTTTAAATGTATAACCGTACGTCTAAATAAAAACATCTGATTTAAAACAAAATTCATCAAGAAGGTGAATTTCACATAATAAATTAATAATTAATAATAATAATAAAACATTCGTATCCAGTCCAATATCCCTACGAAAATGGTAGATCTCATATATGATGTATTTTACGTATACAAAGTAACCTTTTTTTTTTTGTGTATAAACCGTCTGTTTATCATAATTTTTTTAATTTTTTCAAGGTTAATGTTAAATTTATTTTCAAGTTTGCACAAACAAATTACTCCATAGTAAGTTAAATTTAACAAACCATTCAACCATGTTAAAGATCACAGGCTATCCTAAATTTAAAAGGAAAACCAAAAAAATTAAACATCATGTAGAGAATCTAAAGACATATAATTCAAGAGTGGCTCGGCTCAAGCTGTTTCGGGTCTAAAGCGAATTATTAAAAATGAAGTCTTTAATTGTTATTAAATCTTCTATCTTTGCTAATAACATCGTTCTTTTAACATTTACGTGAGTCACTCATGTACACTTTTTTTTTTATCGAAAACTAAAATTGTATTTAAATTTATTTTCTAAGTTTTCTAAGTCAATAAGACATTTCAAATGTCCCATATCATCAACATAGTTTATTTTGAATGAAATTCTTGCTAAAGGAACTCTTCCTAACAAATACATTGTTCATAACATTAAAATTTGGCCACAACTAACATCGCCTCTATATATAATGTCAACTATGCTCCATTAATTTCAGTGATTGAAATTTTGCCTTAGAAACTTATATCTATCTTTTATGTTTTTGTCATAAAGATTAATGTTAAGGCCAGATAGAAAAATAAGGATCAAAGTGAAAAACAAAATGTTTGATACACAGGGGAGGTCAAGCCGCAAGAGCTTAAGGACCGCTATTGAGTTTAGTTGGATTTTTCCTCATGAAAATTACGTTTTGATCCTTGGAAGATGAAAATGAGATTGATGATGACGAGGGTAGAATATGGCCTATTTCCTTTTCAATCGTGCGAAACCCTAAAGGTGGAATAGATGAATGTTGTAATCGTTATTATATATAAGTATATAGACAGACAAACGAGGCCTCATAAATTTAAACGCCTGCATTATCTTTGATAGCTTTACCTTGAACCACTCCTTTTAAATATTTAGTACTCCTTGAAAGAGGCCCATGTATTACAAAATGTACTCAAAGTGTCCAAAAGGGAACAATGTCTTGACCAAATACCATGCAAAATTAGTAATTCAATTGTAGGATAAATATATTTGCTTTACTCTTATGAATTTGTCAAGATTTGTCAATATACTTTTAATGTAGAATAATCAACTTATCACGTAACTTATTTTATTTGAGAAAAGAATCTATTCTTAACACATTGAATTTTATTTTCCTGAAAGAGAATAAAATCAAAAACCAATGCAACATGAAAGAGGAAAGAAAATACTTACAAACATTATCAAAATAAGCACAAGCAACCATCAAAGCGCTTTGCATAAATCTCGTAAATTAGTGACCCATCAAAAATGGTATTAACACCGCAGTCTTAAAAAAATTAAAAAGAAAATCCAATATTTGTCAAGTGTCGAATCTTTTGGGAAACATCCGAGTCCCCATTTCTTTCATTATTTTGACGTTGAGGGGAAAATACAAGGTTGGTTTTTTAATAATTTTGCATATTCTGGGAACTTTTGAAGTGATTTTTTTTTCTCTTCTGAAAGTCTCAGTATAAAAGAAGATCTTAATTTACTTCGATATTTTCTTTCTGTAAGCATGTAAAAAGTAATACATAAGAGGTTTGGATTGACATTGTACGAAAAAAGCCAAGATTGATAAAAACAACGATAATAACGGATAAATTTTCACAAATACTTTTTATATCCGATATGTTACTTCTCCCTTTGTACATAAAAGAGAGGCTGTGATAAAAGTTTCCGATTTAGGTGAGGGGTTTCTCTTAATAGACGAATGCTTAAACACTGTACACGATACAAAAAAGTAGTAATAATTCTCATAATCTAAATTGAATCCATAAACAACACTTCAACTACTAAGCTGATTTTGTTTCGTAAGATCAGATTGGATCATATCTAGGTTCACCTGATATTGAAAAATTGCAACATCGGATTCAGTCACTTGATTTCGATTCTCTGCTCTTTTGCTTCATGGATCTACCGAACTTTTTAGTGTTTATCAATGAGGTTCCCTTATTGGCTAATCCCCTGCTACGAAGACTTAAACAGTTATATATGCATTGTATCGACCGTCTTACATCTATTACATCAACATACTAACATTTTATTTTTCTATATTTGTCTTATTGACAAATCACAATGGCACTTGTTTCACTCTCTGCATGCTTGCTAGAGGACTAATGGCGATCAGAGTGATCTGTTATGATCCATGATTGAATCAGTATCCTAAGTGGCTAAATCACAGAGAGATTACTATGAAGTTGGTGGCCAGAAATGTGCATATTGAAGTGTTGGTGTATGCATGTACGAAACTGCTTAAACTGTGAAAGGTACATGACCATGTGGGATTGTAGGACGTGTAGCCCTACCATGTTTGATGAAGTTATAATGGTGTCCAATGAATGACACATCTAACTTAGAAGAACATGGTCTCAGTTGAATATAATAGCAACTAGGTTTTTGTACTTCTGAATGTGAGATGTTGATGGGTCAAGTAGCATACGAAACTTGTCTTGCATAATTAAGATTTGACTTGAACATGAGTAGAGTTTCAAATGATTTGTCATAATTGTCTTCTGAACTTTTTTTTTTTTTTTCCTTTTCTAATATCATCCCTCAAGCTTGAGCCAAAAGAAGCTCGTTAATAGCTCAACTCAGATAATGTCCCAATCTACCCGTGTTAAGAAGGCTAGTCTATCTAGAAAGATATCTGCTTAAAAGATAACATATATTGATTCCAAACACAAATCAATTAGTAATAAACCGAAGGAACAAACTTTGAACATATATCTTTGACACTCTGTTACCGAAGGCTTACAAGTGAATGCCTCATTTGGGCTGTGTATCCGCCCACGTGGCCATTGCTCAAAGAAATTTAAGAAAACATGAAATATTATTACACTAAAAGACTAAGTGATCACGTATGCTTATCAAATTCAAACACAATAAAATCGACTTTCATGGCACCGACTTCAATGCTATTATGAAAGATGATGCTCCCAAGTAAACTTAAACATAACCTACCCCTTCAGAAATCTGTTTATATCTGTTCTACCAAGTATATTCAAGTAGCGAAGGCAGTCGCTTTTTTAGGTTTTCATTAAATAATTATACAATAGATCTACAGATCATATACATACATGAAAGGATTTCAAAACTTAGACCATTGAAGAATAAGTTTATGTGGGAATTACCAAAATTTTTGTAACTAATTTCATTGCTACATACATTCAGATCACCAAGCCAGACAGTATACTATTCCCTTCAAACGTTAGATTTCCTTTTCACTAGCCTTCTTTATTTGTAAGGCAGCTCTTACAACATTTCCCCTTGTTATAATTCCCACCTTCACATGCAGTACCAACAATTACTAATTTTGGATGATAAAATCTAAATTGAAAAGAATCAGGTGACCACCAAAAGATTTCGTGTAAGGATCTTACCAGCTTTCCTTCACCATCTACAACTGGAAGGCGGCGATATTTGGTTTCAAGTAACAATCTGACATCGTAGAATTCTTCTATAAATTAGCATAAAGTAGGAAGATATTTGCAGTTTTATAGAACATGAAAATAGAGTAAAGTAATGAAGGAAAGTTGAATTAACCTGGCAGCATCCTCGAGATTAGTACTTTCACGAACTACTAACGGTGCGGGAGTCATTAAATCACCAACCAGCTTCCCATCGGTTTTACTGAGCAATTTTTGTACCTCATTGAATGTCTGTAATTAACGCTTTAATATCTTGAGAAAATTGCATGTAATAGATTCTAATATCAATGATTATGTTCTCTGAAACACATTCTCACTTCTGCTAACTCGTTTATATTTGAATCGACCCATTGGAAACTTAACTAGCAATTTATTGTTTCACTTTCACAAAAAAATGTCAATCTAACCAAAGTATCGTTGATGCATCGTTGGAATAGATGGTAGATACTTACCTTCCAGGTGCTATCAACCTCAGGGAACATGTTGGTATCAGTTCTCGTAGCCCCTGATGAAAATATTGGAATGTTAGGAATGCCAATAAATTATAGATAAAAATTAGTGGAAGGAGCAGAACATATCAGGCCAACTATTAAGTTTAATACTATTTCATATGGAAATACAGGATACTAAGTCTACTAAATCTTCCGACACGAAATTCCTAATACAACTTGCTTAAGCCAATCATATTCTTCAACTACAAGGCTATATATGAAACAAAGATACGTCATCTACTATTATAGAGGGGGACATTTTCTCCTTTCTACTAAGAGGGGTTGTAGTGGAAGTGTCTTGGGCTCGTCATAGGGGCCATGATGGTAAGTCATGACTACGGGTGTTTAGTCATTCGCCAAGCATGAAGGTATTCGTGGTAGTGGTGACAGAGTACAAAGCTTGTTGTGGGTGTTTCTTTTTTTTTTTTTTTCTTGTTTCTCCTTTTCATCTTTAACCATTTAATTAAAGAATAAGTGGGTCTGAATTTCAGTGTCATGACTACACATGTTTATGGGATCAGTCAATCATGGGCCAGTCACGACTACCGGTCATGACTACAAGTGCTCTACCTACGTTTTACATTATCTCGCATCCCCCTATAAAATAAGAAATCAATACTAATACCACGTGAGAGGTTCAAGTAGGAAACGGCTTCCAATACAAATACATTCCACATAGGGGGGGAAAGTACTCACAGCCCCAGCACCCCAGTCAAAAGAAGTAAGCGCTACATATCTTGTACAACAATACTACCAAGATGCTTTTCGCCTAGCAGTATCGAAAGTGGCCCACCAACCAAGAGGTTATGAGATAAGAGTCCGATTCGAGATGGAGGATCTCCAAAGAACAAGAGCAAAGAAAGAAACTATACTACTTTTAATAACAATTTTCACTTTATAATTTTCATAAGGAAACGACACATACATATAGCCTACTGCAAACCCACTACTACCACTAAGGCACTACTTCTAAATAACTACTTTGACAAGTTCAAACTACTAAAAGTGCGTAATTAAAGTAACTAAACTTGCGTTTCTAAATTAAATTGTTGTCAAAAATCTAGTTGTGATACTAAAACATGTATCTAGTTGTGATATTGGTATTTCAAGTTGTGGCTTACCTGATACAGAGTCCAGTGCTAACAAGTCATAATCTGAAACCAGCCCAACCTGCAGCAAGAACAAACGTCTGAATACTTCATAAGAATATAAGATATTTTCCGAGCATTCATGCAATGCCATGCCCATCATATGGACAGATTGTTTTACAAATACCTAAGCATATGATTCAGTCAACCTTATATACCTTAAAGCTTAGTTCATGGTATAATTCAGATTAATTTCTAATTATCTAAGTATCTACGAACCAGTTAATGCCTAAACTTGACTACTTATAGCGAGTAGCCGAGTAGTGATAAAATCACACTGTACAAACTTGTAAATTTTAACTGGATAGGGAAAAACCTCCTACCAACTTCCAGTCGTCGTCAATTACAGGAAAGCCAGTTATTCTGTGTGCTACAAGAGCTTCCAGAGCTGTTTGGATGGAAATCAATTAGAAGAGCAGAGGAAACTGGAGTGATTAATGAACTTGTATCTATTAAGAGAGCAATACCTTCGTCTACTGTTGTTGTGGCCTTTACTACCTGTAACTCCTCTCTTGTAGTCATAAAATCACCCACAATCAAGACTCCATTTCTTGGCTAGAAACAAGGATGAAATTTGTCAAAGATACTGAAGAAAAGAAAGTTGGCAGCACTGTTCAAGAACATATTGTATGGCATGAGTATAATCGATGAATACATGGATATCATAATAAACAAATACATCTCAAAGCAAAAATACTATTTAGATCCTTGCGAGGTACTGCAAATACAAGGTGTACTACAGGAATGATGAAGAATGAATTGAATTAGTGATATGAAAAAGTACATTTTGTGATGCATTTGTGATGTGAATAGCAGCAACTACGTGGTCTCCAAAAAAGAAATGATTGATAACATTAGCAATAATCAAAGCTGAATTTTAGAGTCTGCAGCATGTGTTGATAAAGTAATATGGTAGCGATATATTCTTGCAAAACTTCACTTCTGGCCAGAGAAACTGTTTCCATTTATTGTGATAATGGATCAAGGATTAAGCTATCTACGAAACTAACTTACATAGAAGAAGTAAACACATAGATGGAGCCATTGATCTCTTCTATTCATAAGGGACGATAATGTGGCCTTGTGTCTTGTATAATCTTTTGACTGATTTCAGTTTATGGGAGGGATTGATGATTAGCTCTAATATTCTCTCAAGATGCAATCAAAAGCTGTTACTCGGTTCCTATTTTGCTGGTCGCTTAGTTCATAATTTTGATACCTGCTTTTATGTTGTTCTAGTACAGCTTAAAAATGATCGAGGTTGGTGACCTAACAATCAAGCAGCTATCGAATCAATTAGGTAATCTAATGTGTAGAACATATCATGAAATCAATAAGATTCGATAACAAGAGAAGGAGAGCATAACGAGGGAAATATCATTTATAATTCTCAAATAGTCAGATGAGCTACACTGAAATGTTATATACTCAACTCACAGTTACTCTTGAGTACTTGACCAGAACCACAGAAGTAGAATGACTATTGCTAACCTTAATCACCCCTTGTTCCAACAATTCTTGAGATACGCTGTTCTATAACATCCTTCTGTAATAATGGATATCTGTAAGGTCTGATATTGGGGGAAGATGGTTAGTGATTTTACTTGTGTTGTTATCATTTAGATACGTTCTCGGATTAGATAACCTCGGTGCACAACTTTCCTATTTGTCTTTGTAAACTCGTTTCATGCCACTATAGCAATAGAATAAGCGTGCTAAACTGAAGTAGAGTTAACCTTTTTACCAAACACCTATTCATTCTCCTCCAATCTAGTCATGAAACAGTTTAAAGCATTAGTAGATGACAACTGTAACCTACTAATGATGCTACCTAAATCATTTCTCCTAAATTTTGTCTAATTGAAAGGGCCATTCCACTTTTTATAACCAAGACTTAAGTTCTTTATAATGGAAACAATGAAATTCAATTATAGTTAATTTTGTAAAGTATTGGTACTGATTACTGATTACCTCGCCTAGCGATGAATCACAATCCTTAATCAAATTGGTATTTCCTCGATTTTTCAATAACCTATCAAAAGCGTTCTCAATTGTTCTCAATTCCCGGATGTTTACTTTTTGTTGTTTCTGAAGCAACAATACAGGCATTAAATCGCTAATTTCAGATACTTCGTTAGCATTTGCAGAAATCTTAAGCTTGTTCTGATCATTGCCTTATATATGGTACCAAAGTCTTCTTATTTCCATTAAACATTACCTCGAAATCAGCAAGATAGATTTAGCTTAAGTATCACTATGATCATTAAGCAATGATGTTCATGCCGATTTATGAAGATCTAATCCCATTACCTTGCTTCCTAGCCATACTACTTGTGATCATGATGATGCTGCGATGAGGACCGTACCGCTCGAGTACCAATGATACAGCTCAAATAATACAATTAATTATTATAAATCAATTAGGTAATCTAAGGTCTAATGTATATAGTAAATCACGAAATTGATAAGATTCAACATAACTGTGATTTTGAGGAGAGCATAAAGACGAAAATATAAATTCATCATACTTAAATAGTCAAATGACCTATACTCAACTCACACTTACGCAGTTACACTCATTTAACTACTAGAGACCTCTGGCACTGTCACCAACTAACTAACTAAGTAACTCACGAGTGTTAGTTACACTCTGCATATAAACGATTATAAACTAGCTTCTACCAGCCTACTGCCTACCTAGTGTTCGATGAAATTTTTTCTTATATCTCTGATTTCAATCTAAAAAAACTACGCAAACACATTTGACAACCTTTTTACATATGAATTAAAAAAAAACCATATAGAAATTAAATTCAGATAAAAAAATGAGGAAGAAGATGTACCGGAACGGAATTACCCTTCAAGGTAGCACCTGCTGCTGCTGTGGTGACGGTGAGAGTGGGTCTACGAGAAACAGGTAAGAGGCAAGAAGATGGTAGTGAAGAGATAACAGATGGTGGAGATGAGATTAGACACGGCAGCTGACCGTGGAAGACGGTGGTGGAACGGAATTGGGAAAGGGATGTGACGGTGTCTAGAAGCGGAGGAATTGAGGCCATTATTGATGGTTTCGATGTTGAGAGATGATGGGGAAGAAAGATATCTAATGTGGCTACTGGCGGAAAAATCCCAGAAGCCAAGGGAAAATTATTGTTGAGCGATTGGATTTTGTTTATCAGCTGAAAGTAACTGTATATATTTTTTTGCACGGCAACTATTCGTATTTGTTTTATCGGTATATCATTAAATATATTTTATAAGTATTCCATAATATAAACCATATTTAATAGTATAAGTATAAAATTTAGTTGTGTCCAAATCATCCCTCATCATCAAAATATTTAAATGAAGGAATTATTAGCAAGTCGAGCAATTAAGAACCTACTCGTATTAAAACATGATAATATTTAATCAAACCGAGTTGGAATGAAAAATACAACTCAATAAATTTTACATGTGAAGTTTAAAAAAATGACATTCAACTCGCTGCGTTCAAAACCTCATTTAATTTTAAGTCAAACGAACTAATCGAGCTAAACAAGTTGGTTTATTTATTTGTATATATAAACTTCAAATTAGTGTAACTAATAAATTTGAACACAAGACCTCAAATATAAGCTTGTTTGAGTAATAAAACTATTGAGGTCGACTTTGTAAGCATGTAACTTATAAAGCTTAGTTCATGGAAAAAACTAAGTAAATAAACGAACAACGAAGTATTCAAACTCAAGTATAACATAATTTTAAAACTTATTCGATATTGAGTCGAATTTGAGCCGAGTAACTAAGTCCAAATATCCCTATATCCTTAACTCAACTAGATCGTTAACACCGCTAGACGTGATCCCAACAAAGTAGATTTCAACTAAAGTTAACTTCTGTTGAACCACATATCTACAACATGTTCTTAGTGTCGCATACTATATATATTATTTTTAACGAGAAATGAACATAACGACTTTTTTATTGAGTTCCACATAAATTTAAAGTGTATGTATCTCTTGCGACCATAATATGGTAAGTGTTCTAAAATAATAACTGAACATATATGTATATCTTGAGACCATATACCAAAAAGATTTTCAATGTTGATGTGAAAACGTATCTATCGAAACTATGTCACAGAAAAATGCATATAAGTGGCCCATTAAGCCCCGGCCCTTTTATGAGTATGCATAACTAGGTGGCCGAACTTGCTCTCTTACTTTCGGCCCGCTGTATAATTAATTAATAACAACATAAAGAAACATCTTAGCAATCATAGTTGGAGACCCACAGTCTATAGATAGGAGTACATATAGCCCTACAAAATATTTGTATTATTCCTCCTGTTGTTTATGCCTCATGTATATTATATCAATTTTTTGACTTGATATTGTTGGAAAAGACAAAACTAGTTCTATTTCTAAGATAAACTGAATCCAATATAAACTTTATGAGAAGTTAAATGGTAAAGCCTAAAAGCATTTGACGTAACTGTAACTTTAAAATGAGTTTGTTTGTTTGGTACATCTTTGCTTATTAGGTACTTGAAAAGTAGGAGTAGAGCCGACAAGAAAAGCTCAGAAGGCTGAAATTGAGCTATTATGAACTTTCAAAAATATTTAATGGGCAGTAATAGACCTTGTTAATTTTATTATTGGGGTATTTTAGACTAAAATGAAAAGGGAAGCATTTCTGAATTGCTAAAAGAAGTATAGTTTACCTTGGACTAAGATAAATAAGCCTAAATCATCTATATCATCAGTTCATCTTCTTTTTTTAACAAATCCTTAAAAAAAAATCCTTTCCCTTAAAGCAATTCATCATCATCAAAATCTAATTCCATCATCATCATAAAATACTATGCATAATATCACCAATTCATTATCATCAAACCCTAACCCTAATAACACTAAATCAGTCAACAAGCAATCCAGAAGGCGATGAGCTAAACAACGATTCCGAAGATCTAAACGAATATATTCATACATACTGTTTTCGATATTTCCTTTTGCGATCCTGTCGCCGCCTTAAAGACCCGGCCAACTTTCAGATCCAAATTTCATATCCGACCACTAAATCACAACATTAGAACCGGACATTCAGATCTAAGTTCCCGGTACTCGTTCAATTTATGTATAAAGATGTGAGTTCGAATCGATTCTCGAGTATTGAAGAATTGGCCAGTGTATGTATATGTATTAATATTTGCTATTAATGTTGTAAAATAATGGTGATTTGTAGTTATGATTAATTTGGGTATACGTATGGAATATTGTGAAACTTGGGTATGATTTTGGTGAGTATCATATTATATGTACATAATCTTACTATATAGTTAAAAAAGGTATAGTAATTGTTTTAGAAGATATATATTTTTGTGAATTAGAACTTATTTAATTAAATTTTTAAATACTCCCTTTGACTCAAATCCATTTTAATCAGAGTCCGTTGTAATTTTTTGTTCAAATCAATCCGCTCGCCCGTTTTATCACCTCCTAGTTGGAGTAATACATCTTGTTCTTTTTTTGTTGTTGAAAAATAATAGTAAAGTTTGGAATAACTTCGTATAAATATAAAAATAGCTTTTCTATTTGTGATTATTCAACCCTCTGCAATTAACGATAATAATCTAAACCAAGATCATCAAATTCTAATTTTGATTTTCCTACTTGATCACCATGGGATCATGCATATGAATGTTGCCGACGTAGAATCATATTCAAGACTCGAGATCTCAAGATCGACCATATGATTGTCTAATCTTGAGCAGATGTTATCTTACTTCAACTGAACTTTAATTAAAAACTACGAATACACTAACTTGGTTTAAAGGTCGAAGTAATATTAAATACGGTACTAGGCTAAAAGGCCTCTAGAAGCAAATTTCATGAAGTTTTGGAATATAAAAATCTTACGCCTTACGAATGAATATTCATTTCTTAATAATTAATAACCAAAGTCCTTACAATTGTATTGTACTACAAAACCCGTGTAACAATTTTTATGAATTTATCATAGAGTGGTCTGTAGTTATAACATCTACGAAGAAGAGTAATCATCACTTATGGGTATACTTATAAGAGGTCTTAGATTTGAAAATTACTAGTTAAGCATTTTGAGGTGACTAGTGAAATAGTCGAAAACGGTCATGAAATATCCCAATTATATAGTATACATCTGAGTAAAAAAATTCGTCTCATCGAATATATTAAGCAGTTAAAACCTCATATGTTTACTTATTTATCTACGAAGAAGATTACGACACATTATCAAATTCTCTAACATAACCCCGAAATTAGAGATAGGAAAACAATCTCAATTCTCAACTCCTTGATGTGTAACATGGAGTAAAGAAAAAGGAGAAAACGTATTCCGTTTTTCTCATCATAGCATTATAGAACTAGAAAACAAAAATAAACAAACAAATAGTACGAACTATTTAACTTCTTTGCCATCACGAACTAACCATCAATTTAGCATAAGAACATATTATTGACACAACTTAAAAAACATCATATAACTCACAAAAAGGTCGATTTTAAAGAGATCGTCAAGATAATTAAATTATCATCATAAAATTACAAGAAAATATTAGAAAACTAAACGCACTACAAGTTTCCATAGTAATATTATAAAAGTTGATAGATATGCCTAATTACACAGGCTTAAAAATTAGTGAACATGACATGTGTAAATTTCAAGAATAAAGTTAGTAAAAGAAAGAAGAAAAATATTAGAAACACGAATATTTTTCGAAACAAATCTTACAAAACGACACTCGCTAATGATATTAAGAGAAAAATATATAAGAGGAAAAAAAGAAATTAATGTAATCGGTCATATTCACTTTGCCTAATATTAAACATCAATCAATCAAACCCTGTATAACATATCTGTCGACCTTGGTAAATTTGTTACAACTATTACTGTATTTATTAAATTAGTTAGTATTTAGTAAACCACCACTATCAAAACACATCAACATTCATAAGAACAACTTACCAAACGCCATTAAAGACAGAAACAACAAAAACGACAAGATCATATTCATTCAATATATACATTATTTTCCTTGTAAACATCAAAACTTGTTTCATCTGTTTCCAAGATAGAAATAGATAATACACGAAAAAAAACTTAAAAAAAGGAAAATAGTTAAAAAAGAAAATTTCTCCCCCAAATTACCAAACTCCCCTAAACTACTTAATAACTCACCAATAATCCCCATTCGGATCTTCCGGTTCGGGTTTCTTATTCAAATCCGGTTTCTCCTGAAACCAACAAGCGGCCTTCTTCAGCTCCTTAGCCTGTTCACCACGCGTACAACTCATATGCACCGTCGTACAAGTCGTCTCAGCATCTACTCTAGCCCCAACCTCAATCGCTTTTTTCCTAATAGACGCCGCAGTCATCTCACCCAACAACACTCCACCATGATCTGATGACGTCAACAATTCAGGAAAATTCAACCTTGCTGTGGGCCCACGTAAATAAAACACGGCCGTATCGTAGGCTCGTGCAGCCGCAACAGGTGTCGCGTAAGACCCTAACCAAATTCTCGACCGTTTGTTCGGTTCCCTAATTTCCGCGACCCATTTACCCCACTTTCGCATGCGAATTCCTTTGTAAGGACGTTGATCGGTTTTTCTTTTTCCGGTTGAAAAGTTACATGGCTTTCCGTCCATTTTTTATTTTTTTAATAAAATAAATAAAAATAAAAATGAAAAGGGGGAATTGGAAAGGATTTAAAGCCCCGACAAGTTTTGAATAAGGAGGGTGTGTGGGGGTGTATATATATACAGGGTGGGGTGTTAAATATAAAATAAGGGATTAATTGGCCGCCATGAAGAGTGATGGTTTTTATGGGATGGTGGGGGATAATTAATTCGAAAATTGGATTGGGGGTCTACTGACAGATGAGAGAAATAGGGAGAGATGTGTTAGTAGCAATGTTTTAAAACTCGAACCGATTATTGGACCATTCGAACTGTTAACCGGACAATCATTATGTTTGGTAAATTTTAGTTTTTATATTTTTTTACCTAGTTTGACCTGGACAGTTTCCTAGTTAAACTCATAAAATAGCGAATTGGAATTCAAAAAGAAAAAGAAGCTAAAACTACCAATTAATCTACTTAACTTACAAAAATCCAACCCAATCATTAGATATTAATTATATGAGAAAATTACTCAAATAATCCATTCAAACTATTTATTTTGAAAATAGACATTGTCAGAAACTATTATCAAACATAGACGCTTAAATCGCCGAAATTATAAAACTCAATCGGCGATACCGACGATTTAGTATAATCTATTGTCTGGTTGCAAAAAATTCGAGAATTCAACAAATACCCGGAATCGCCGGACATAAATCGCCAAAATGCAATTGTGTTCAGGGACACGTGTCGACTTTTGATTGGACAAAGTAAATCGCCGGGTCTAAATCGCCGAAATGCAATGGTATTCAGGGACACGTGTCGACTTTTGATTGGACTAAGGAAATCGCCGGAATCGCCGAGTCTAAATCCCGAAATGCAATTGTCCTTTGACTAGGTGTTTAGGGACACGTGTCGACTTTTTATTAGATAAAGTAAATCGCCGGAATCGCAGGGTCCAAATCGCCGAAATGCATTTATTGCTTGCCTAATTTGACCGGGAACTATATCGACACGTGTCACCTTTTGATAAGATAAACAAAATCGCTGGGATCCTCGGCTCAAAATCGCCGAAATTCAATTTTCTCTTTGTCTCTTTGAATGGCAATAACTTTTGACACGTGGCTACATATGAGTGGACCTCATTAAATCGCCTCCATCGCTTTTTGTGTTTTTTAGTTTCGGCGATTTTTGTGTCTAAATTTGAATAAAATCTCTGACACGGTCTATTTTCGTATTTTGAAGTTTGACTTCTCTTTTCGAGTAAATTTCTCTAATTATATTTAGTCATTTGACTTGATAAAGCTTGAAAACTTTGTAATCATTGTGTTTATTTCTTCATTTCTTCATTTCTATTTTACATTTGCCATAATTATTATTAGTATGTAACAAGTTTTTTTTATATATATTTATATCATCGTTTTTCATTAATATTATTATTATTGTTATACATAAAACATTTATAAAGATAAGCAAACAAAAAAAAACTATAAAATATTAAAAAAATATGATTTTAATCAACAAATTAGTTATCTAAATCTACAAATTACTTTTGAAAATTACGTTAGTCATGAGTATTTAATATTAGAAATCAAAATCAGTTCGACGTAGTCGGTTATAAATTGATCATTTTTATAACAAAATATTAATATTGTTGTTTTATTTCTAGAACATATATCCTCTTTAAATGCTAATTAAAACTTAAGTTTTTTTTACAGTTTTTTTCATTATTTTAGCGATTGATAATTTATCTTAAAACTAACTGAAAATATACAACTTTTTTCTCTCCGATTAGACATCTCACATGATATACTTTTGACAAAAATTTTTCTTTATTTTTGGCGGGTTTTGAAAACGACTAATTATGTATAAACAATAAAAGTTTAAATATTTTTATATGAATGAGTCAATTACTAAAAGTTTTATGTGAAATTCCGCGTAATCGCGAGATAAATAAACTGGTAAGAATAAAATTATCGTTTTCTAGCTTGTATTATATTTGAGGTTAATTTATTTATCCTTTTCATATTATAGTAATTTCCGATGGTCATTAATATTAGGCATGTTTACTTCATATAAATTATTTTATTACTGAATTGATAAAATATATATTACTATAAAAATAAAATTGAGTCTCATTTACTATTTTTAAAGACATACTAATAAAAAGTAAAAATTTATTAACAGGAGAGAGAAAAACAAAATTGGTAATTGTGTAAATTAAAAAGTTGTATGAAAATACTTGACTTTGATAAATTTGATAAAAATAAAAGAGACATTGGTATAATTAGTAGCACCAAAAAAAAATCGATTATCATTTATTGTTATTGGAAAAGAGTTTTCAAGATGGAATCATGATACCCGTTCTTCGAGATGTAAACCCTAATCAAAATAGAGGTGGAGAAGGAAGAAATGTAATAGATTTAAAGAAACACGGATCAAAATCTAAATCTAAAACTTGAAGTTGAAAAAATTAGATCTTAAGAAACACAAAATCGTAAAGAAGAGAGGTAGAGACAACAATGGTTCAAAGACGACGATGATAGATGACGGTGTAATCGATGGATATGACGATGGCTTTTGCCGTGAGCCCGTTGGTATAGGCTTGGTTTCTTTTGTAAATTTTGTAAACTATAAGTTTTTAAACTTCAATTTTTCTTGTTAGTTTTATAACATCCTGAATATTTTCCGTTATTAGTTAACGTTATTCTATTTTAGTATACGTTTACGATGATAAAGTTAATATTTGTAAATAAATAATTTATAATCTTAATTTAATATTTGTACGTAAATAATTTATAATCTTTAAATATTGATGAAATATAATCTCTTATCTTAATCATCATCATTTATTTAAATATTATTTTATTTATTAACACTTACCAATCATCTGTCCGTACTTGAGTTTAAATACTGAGAAAGTTAAATGTAAGACCCATTTTTAAACGAAGTTTTCATTATCTATTAAAACTATTTAAAACTCAATTGCTTTCCCTGTTTCCTCGTACACACAAATTGCGATCAAAATCAACTGCAACTCTACTATAAACCGTAATAATCGATTTCAATCTCAAATTCAATCCAAACTTGATCATAATGGTGAACCAATGGGTTTATGATGCTCCTGCTAATTTAGCTCCATATAAACAATTCAATAAGAATCAACTAGTAAAGGTATGCGTTAATAATCAAGTTGCCACAATAGATATACCCACAAACAAACGTGGAAAGGGTTTTGAGCAATTGTTTGCGTTCATGGAAGCCTATCCGTTGAATGTTGCCTATTTTACCACAATACCTCACATATACCCTTACATGCTCAATGAATGGTGGTATACTTGTCAGACAAATGACAATAACACTGCAATTACATGTACAATTGATAATGGTAAGAGGGAAATTACCATTAATCGTGAGGATATTGGGCTAGTATTGGACTTACTTAGGGGTAATAACTTTGTGGAAATTCCAACCAAAGAAGTAGCAAGGTCTTCTTTTCTTTTGATAGTTTAACCTATGGTTTGAGGTGCAATCAAATATGATTTATTTTCATCAAGATGGAAATTTATTGTATCAAGAATCATTAGAAGTTTAGGTGGGAAAAGAGGAAGCAAAGGCAAACTTAATGATTTTGAAATACAAATACTCAGCTCCTTCATAACTAGTAAAAACATTAACTATGTTGCACTTTACTTTAAAGAATTAACTAACCTGGAAAAATGAGCCAATGAGGATTTTTAATGTCCCCTTTACCAGTTTATTATTATTCCAAGATGTATGGGGGAAGCTACATACTTGCAATTTGCTAACAATCATGCAGATTTCCCTGTCCCAACACTTTCAGGGAAATGTGTTTAATCATGTGATTTCATCTACTGAAAGACCAATGACTCGTACTATGCAACATTGGATTGATCATCCTTATGTTATTGATTATGAGTTTAAAGCTTCAAATGCAGGTGGTGATGTTGGGCATCCAAATCAAGATCAAGCTATAGAAAAGAAAGTATATAGTGATGTTGAGCATAGAGAAGATGAGTCATCTTTAGAGGTTATACTTACAACGGATGAACCCACACAATCCTCAAACTCATATAACTCTGGAAAATCTACTTCCCCAAGAGGCTCAGGTACTCAAAGGGCAATAGTGTAGAAACTTCTACTTAATCTGACTAACCCTCAACTACTAAAAAAATGATTGAAACTCCAATGACCAACCCTATTAACTCGGCCGTTAATATGAAGAATGTCCCATATTCAAGCCCCCAAATAAATGAAGCACAAGTAGATACACCATCAATGGAGGTTGATTGTCATAGAGACACCTTCCAGTGTTGCAGTTTAATCTACTTCCACTCAATTAGGAATCTGAGTTACCATTGACTACCAATGCAACCCGAGCCACACCTAGTATAGCTAGCTTAGATACCCAAATTGCTGTTGTCACACTGACATATGTGTATTGAAAATGAAGTCTCAATCGTGGACTCAAATACCCCCTCCCAAATCCACAATCAGTGTCCAAACCTATGTACCTCAAGCATAAGCTTGACACACACACACACACACACACTATAGACTGATGACTCGTCACACATTTTTGCACAAGTTATCAATGCCAAACTCATAGCACAGAGTGAGGTACAGACTTCAACCCGTTCTATTTTCTAAGATCTCTCATCTCTTCACCAGGTGAGATGTGAGGTTACAACAACTCTACCATGTGTATCTAGTGATTTCTCATATTTACAACATGTGAGATATGAGGTTACAACATCCTTAACTTTTGTCTCCAATGATCTCTCTTTTTTCACCAGGTGAGATGTGAGGTTACAACAACCCTACCCCCTCTTACAACATTGATTTAACCTCAGTCTAAGGCTCTCAAGACTTCAAATGATGTGCTTTAAGCCACTATTGGATTGTCTACTAAAGTTAATGAGAATTCTAAGGGACTGCAGACCAATTGAGTTATATAATAAAAAACTTGAGCTAGATGGGTTGAAGAGTCTAGTCTAAAATATGTTGAAGGAGGTGGAGTGTTGAAAAAGGATAGATTACTGGATGTAAGCAGGGTAGATGTTAGTCTAAATAAAGTGGAGAGCAGATTGGATAGTTTGGAGGTAAAGATTATAGCTACTGATGATCTCAATTTCAATACTCTCAATATGAAGAATATATGCTCAATATGAAGAATGATCTTAAATGCCTTCTGGATGATGTCAAAAAGTAGGAGAAAGTGCATGAAAAGGAGGATGAGGTAAGAGAGCCGATTGATGTTGATAACAATGCTGCTGGAAATGATGATATGAGTAATTCTGATCATGGCAATGATGGTGGAGATATTAGTGATAAGGATGGACATGATGATAACAATATGGGTCCAGGGATAGCACATACTCATAGGGAGTCAAACATTCAGAGGGAGTCAAATGTTGAGATGAATATTAACGATGATGTTGTTGCTTGTGGAGATAATGAAGAACATGTGCTACATGTTACACCTTTGTCTATGATTACTTTTTAAGAGCAAGTTGATATGGCTTACATGTCAGTTCATATAAAATTTTAAAAAGAACAAGGGATGGTGAATGTCAGTCTGGTGATGTAGGGGAATTACAGATTGAGGGGGACAATTTTGTTGATGATAATGTTGAACATGTTCTTGGCCTGAGATACAAGAGAAGAAAAACAATGGCTAAACGATAAGAGAATGATACTTGCAAGGGTAATTTAAAGTTTGCTAGTAATATGTGGAAGATATTATGGAAATGGCTAAGGAAGATAAAGATGAAATAAATCCTAATGTTAGTTTTGAGTATGAGAAAGAAACTAATTTTGATGATGATGATGCTCCTATAGGCATATGTTTGATAAAATTAATAGCCGGAATGGCAAGTATAGAGGGTCTCAGTCTGGCAGACAGACTCAATGAGACACATCATCAAAAGCAGAAATAGATTGACAAGGGTAAAGCTGAAGCAAGGGACACTTGAATTGAAGCAATAATAGCTACAAATACTCCAGTAATTGAAACAACACATACTCAAGCAGATGCTCAACCTCAACAAGGAAGATATACCAGAATACCAATGCCCGTTCCTTGAGTTATAAATGAGTATGATAAGAGAATGTAGTGGAGAATATTTGAATTCATTGGTTCTTTTCCAAAAGAATTGTTGGCTATTGAACTTCGATGATGAATATGAATGTACCAGATTACTTGGAGCACATTATAAGAGAGGAAGAAAGAATAAAGAAATGAGATTAGTTGATGAGCTAATCAAAGAGTTAGAACAAGAAGAAACTTCAACTGCAAGAGAAAATGAGAAAGAAAAACAACATATTGAGAAAGATGAAAAGGTTCAAAATGGACTAAAAAGAATTGAAGAACTCAAAGTAATAGTGAAACAAACTTTCAAAATATATAAATATGATAAAAAGATCATGCATTGTGATCTAAGTAGAAATGGAGAAAATATTAAGATTGATTGCACATTGACCAATAGAGAAAGAAGAATGGTGGATCTGGAAAGACTGCATATTCTAAGCTTCATGTAATGGAAATATATTGCAAAATGCATGAAGAGAGTAAATGATCATGAAATGAAGAAATTAGTACTTCCAGAGTTAACTTATTTGGTAGAAGTATCTTATACTCTTGGATATCTTAGTGAAGAAGAGTAACAAAATTTTGTGTTCCTAATAAGTTACTGATAAGAGAAAGATTCGTTTGTTTGACTATTAAGAAGCCTGAAAAGAGAGAATATCTAGTTTCTGAAGGCATAATATTTATTGACAAAACATGCGTGAAAACTCCAAAGCATGAAGTATTATGCTACAAAGATAACAATATTGTGTAGTGTTTTCAATATCATAACAGACTTACTCATGAACCTCTATATCACTTAATAGCATTACTCAAGGAGTGCAGGTCATCTCAATGCAGACCATTCAAGAAAAGGTTGATCAGCTAGTTATTCAACAATTTATGAAGCATCAGACTAATGGTTAGATATGATGACATATGTAAGAAGATTATTATAGATTTCCAGATATATGAGAAGAAGACTGATGAAGAAATGAAAAGGTTGTTGTAATGGATAGTTGATAGAGCTAAATGTTCTTAGGAAATAAAGAAAAAGAAGTAACTATTCTTACATTTTTATGTAACAGACATAACATGTAAGATATTTGAATATGTACAAAACTCTATTTTAGTTTTTGCATATACTGTTTATAATTACTTAGGTTATTTTGTAAAAAGTTTTGGTATTATCAGATATGTGAAGATTGTTGGAGAAAACAATGACTAACCCAACTTGTGAATCTGATGAGTCAAAGTCTGAGTCTAAGAAACTCAAGGTGTGTTTGTTTCACAGAATGTTTTTGAAGGAATTGAAATTTGTCTAAGGAATTAGAATTGAAATTTGAAGGAATTTTAATTTAAAAAATTGAAATTTAAAGGAATCTATATTGTATTTGGTTGGTATACGTTTATCAATATAATTGAAATTCAAATAATGATAAATAACAAAATTATCTTTCAGTATTTTACATTTTTTTTAATCTTTCACTTTTATAAATTCTTTTGAAAAGTTATCAACCTTTATAAATTTTAATTCTCTATAAATCTTTTTTGTAAACTTGTTCACTTTATTCTTTTTTCCTAGATGGTTATTAAACTTGTTTGAAGTTATCGATTACATATATATTTTAACTTTTTATTTGGTAAAAAACTAAATAAACATAATACTAGTTCGTGGGTATGTTAACTACTTATAATGCATTTGACACATTGGTTTAATTTTCAATTTAATCACGATAAATGACTATATTGCCCCTATATAATTATTAACATTTTAATCATCTCAACAATTATACTTCCTATTAATATATATTATTATTACTATATATAAATCAAATTTTACTCTATTACCATATATATAAATATATAAATACAAAAAAAAATATAATAAACATTCAAGACATATACATACTTTCAATTTCTCATCACTCCACCATCACCGCCACCTAAAATCACCACATATGTCATCGCATTGTGCGGGTGTATGCTAGTTCTTCAATAAAGATCTGGGACCAAAACCCTATACCAACAACAACATCTACCCACAATACTTTGTTTGGCCAAAGACCCCAAAACAACTTTACATATCTTCAAACCATTAGTCACCACAAACCAGTAACCAAATCAAAATCACATCCATCACACCCAAATCGAATCATATCTATCACACCCAAATGGAGCTACTACCAAATTATATACATTAAAAAAAGATGGATTGAACAAACAAATCAAATAAGACTTTGTCAAATCATCAAACTTATAAGACTTTAGAAATAAATCGAAATAATAAGCCATATAAACGGTAGATCGAAAAAGAAAGAAATAAATCGAAGATTGAAAAAGCCAGAGAGTTCGCTGGAGGGGTCACCTGAGGTGTCGCTGGATTTGGCTGACTGGTCGATTGAGAGAGATGGTAGACATACATATGAAAAGTTCAAAGAAGATTGTTGTTTGTTTATTATAGGGTTTTCTTGGTAAAAATGTAAATATTTCTTTTATTTCCAAACTTTAAATTGGTCCATGTCTTAACATGAGTGGAATGCTACCTCCAATTGCCTTTATGTTCAGACTAAATATAACAATAGTCACCAAATTCATATGAGCTACTGAGAAGGTGGATGGAAAGTTGAATTCCTTTTGTTGAATGAAATTTTAAGAATTTGATAAATTTCAATTCCATCATTTTACCCAACCAAACAAGATAGGGAAGAATTCAAATTTCATTTATGATAAATTTCAAGGAATTCCGTGAAACAAACATGACATTAATGTAAAACTGACAGAGTGTTGAATCTTAGTCTAGGCAACATGCACATATTCTCACCTTCAAACTTAAACTAAGACACACTCAAGTGAAACATTTGGAGTACATAATGAAGAGAGATGGAATCATATGAACATGTCAACAATATATAAGATTCGAAGATATGTTAGTTAGGATTGATTCTAATTTCTCTTTGTAATTATCTTGTAACCGAATAACTCGTATAGGTTATCGGTTCTCTATTAATTATAGATACAATAGGATACTATTACCTAATTGTATACTTTGTGTACAAATAGGTTCTATGAATTCATAAAAACGTAACGAACGATATAATCGAGTTATTGAAATACATTCGACATAATTTTGTGTGAATTGATATTATTCTTATTCACAAAGTACAATATCATTTGAATGGTTAGCACATTGAGATAAACGTTAAATACTTAACTTATATCGATTATATCATTACGATCAACTGATAATTTGTTAACAAAATTCCGAGACCTCAATTTTAAAACTCAACAATATATTTTAATTCAAAAAAGTAATCACTCGTTTCGTAGCAGCTTTTTGACATTGGTGTAATTTTTACAACATAAAAATTGGAGTAACATACATCGGAGTAATAGTCCAGATGGTTTACTAATATTTGCGGATTTCGTTTTTCAAGATTTCTTTTGCATTATTAGCCTGAATATGAAGTTTCTTGTGAAAACAGTATGTCTTACAAATAAAATGACTAAAATATTCTTATCCTTCTTACTTTTCTAATTTTGACAATTTGAAATCATATAAAAGCTATATAATATGATCAAAGAAAACTGAAGAAATACTATGTATAGATCTTAAACCAACCCTACGAATTTTGTTACGCCTCCAAAAACTTAAAAGTGATCAACTAACTTGATACCTTTACGTGTTAATCGGAGATCACAGTGAAAGTATTGATAACACACTACTTTATAGTTGTAAGGGACTCAACTTCATATTGGTGTAGAACGGATTGTATTACAAGCTTTTCCATATCCATTTAGATTAGATGGACAACCCATATATATTTAAACTTATAAAAGAATCATGCTTATCTTTTCATATCCATTTAGATTTAGATTAGATGAGTTCTCACACATAAACTTGAAATTTTTTAATTCAATTTATAAAAGGGGTCGTTTGTGATTAATCTAAAAAAAATAACAATATAATTTACTATTTTACATGGATTAATTATATAACCAATTTATTTTGAATAAAATAATACTATTGAACTTTTCTATGAACAATTTCTCAAATCTATGAACAATTAGGTAATAACAATTTTGCTACGTGATGTTCAACAACTTAATCACGTTTATAAGAAGTCTTGGTGTTTATATGAATGTGGTTTGTTTATTTTTTGGTATTTAACAAATCTAGGAATGTAATAAAAATAAATGGAGTGAGGGAAGTTGGGGGAAGGTCGGTTGGTCCGTGGTCGGTGGATGTGGCTGGAAAGATACCCTTTAGGGACCGCACTTAGACTTTGCAATAACCATAAATTAACATCTATTGTTTTGTCTTTTACTATGTTGTCTTTGTCCATTCTCAGGGGTACTTTTGTCCCTTACTATAATTATAATTAAAACTACTGTCATACTTATTTGAAGACGGTGGCCCAATTAGTGTCATGTAATTTTCGGTCTAAAGTTGAATACTTGAATATTCAAACCACTTATGATCATGGTTTTTGATATTTGTTCTGGAGTATTCGCTCATTGGACGTGGGCTGACGTGGCCAGTATAGTCGGTAGTAAAATCGGTACTATGAGACGGTGACACTGACATCGGCGGGTGCAAATTATATTTTTGAGTAAAGATGTGAGAGGGGGTTACATTTTGTGAGAAAAAAGATTGAGGATTTCAACTTTTAATTAATACAATTAAGGGCATGTTTAGCATGGAGCTTTTAGGAGTTTTTTGGAGTTTTAGCTTTTAGTTTTTGAACAAAAAGTTTGTATGAAAATAAAAGTCTCGTTTGTCATGTACAAGCTGTAGCTTTAAAATCCAACGAAAAGTTTAAATTCTCAAAGCTACTTTACTAGAAGTAGTTTTTCGCAAAAAACTCCAAACCTAAAGCTACAGCCTACAGCTAGTTCACCAAACGAAAAAGCATGAGAAATCTAAGTTTTGATCTTAGATATGGAGTTTTTTGTGTTTCATGGATTGTATATTACGTACGGAGTATAATGAAGGGAAAAGCATACATGCTGTGTTATGTGTCACAAAGACTACTTTTCAAGAAAAATGTTACACATTTAATCCTTTTATTTTTGAAAAATGTCTTATTCAAACTTTTATTTGAAACTTTTTTAAAGACAAACGAACTTAAATTAAGTGTTGTTAATATAAATTAATATTTTCTTTCAAAGGTACCTTTAAGAAAAAACTGATAAAGTAATGTCCTTTAGAGTATAGCCAATGGCCAAACACTTTTAAGTGAATAGATGATCAAGTTGTTAATATGCGTATTATTATTAATGAATAGAATATAAAATTAGATCCCTATAAATATTAATGAGAGGTAGGATGGAGATGGATCCCAAGACCAATTGAGAAGGAAGACAAAAATTAATCACTTGCCAAGTCAATGTCTCAATGACGTGACAATTGTACTCGTACTATGTTTTCATCATAAAATATGATGCATCCTATTTTTCAGTTTAGTAGCTAAAATAATATTTTAATAGTTTAATAATTAGTTATATTTGTAAGGTACGTCTGAAATGAAATAAGATTAAATAAAGCTTAACCACCACATTCACACCCAAAAACCTTCATTTTGAATAAGTTTTCAAGATCGGATTAGTGGATGACAATTTATGCGTGTAGATAATGCTTCTTCATTGTAAAGAAAAATTAGTACCGATAAAATACGATATATTTTACTGTTTTGATTATATGTTAACAGAAACTTATTGGTTTTATGTATTACTAACGAGAACGGTAATGGTCCATTATATTTGTAGGCAAGTTGCAAAATGGGGTGTATCACAGTTCAAAGTAATTATTATAAACATTATCTCTTATTATGCTATTAAAAATCTTTATGATAAATAAGTTAATAATTGACAATCCAAACTAACTTACAATCAACTGTTTATCTATAATGTAAAGAGATGTTATCAAGAATTTAAATGTAGCAAAAACATGACTTTAATCTTTCAATATGTTTAGTTAGTTTCTTTTATGTTTGTGTTTCAATTTGTTTCTTTTTTTCTTTCCTTTTTTGGCATTTAGAGTTTTTATTAACTAGTATTTAAATATTTTCTAGGTAATTATCTTATTCACCAACTTCATGATATAAAAATTCGTCCTAATCATTTTATCTTAATTGCAACATTAATATTCTCCTAATCATTTTATCTTATTGATGATTAATTAATATATATAGATACAGATACAAGTTGCACTTAATATTACATACAAAGTATACTCATTAGATTCTTAAATGTTTAATTATTTATAAATTTTCATCTTCATATATACCCACTTTCTTTCATAAAATAACAAACATAATGAACAACTAGGGTTGTATTTGGCAGACGAAATGTGAGGGATTACAACTAGGGTTGTACTCGTACTATGTTTTCATCATAAAATGCTCATACTTTATGGTCGTTGTGATTTAAGCTTTGATTGATAAGAAAAAATAAGTAGATCTTATTGAAATTAAAATAAATCCTTTAAAATGTAAAAAATTCAAATCAACTGAGTTAGCTTAGTTGGCCATTAAGGTTTCCTTGTAAGGCTTTTGGAGAAGATGTTTGGCTATGGGAGGTCTCAAATTCGAGTCCCACTTAAACTTTTACCCCTTCAGGTGATAAAAAGGAGGAATATGAGGGTCTCAGAGTTAGCATACTGCCCAATTAGATGTCACAGCTAGACCTGAACCACTAACATCTAACAAGCCGTTCTAAAAAAATAAATAAATAAATAAATAAAATTCAATTAACTTTTAAAAATCAATTTTTAATTATAAGCTAGATCTCTAGTCACCAACTCCTACTAGATCGGTACCAAGTATACAGTAACTTTTATTAATTATCCTAAACTAATAAAAAAATAGGTTTACTAACCTTTAATTTAAAACTAATGGTTATTCTTTTAAATTCAAAGTATCTAATAAATTTTTTCATATTTCTTATGGAAGCATTCTATAACTAGTGATAATAATACGGAATATATGTGTAAAGTTTAACCAAATTTTACTAAATAACGAGTTGGCAAATTTCATCAAAAATTACAATATTACATGTATCTATTATTCCTCGTAATTATTTTCTTTGTCCCTTATTTAATTATCAGTTGGATTCGACGGTGATTATTTATTAGTTTCGTGAAGGCTACTACATATGGGACGTAGACCATGATTATTTAACTAATTTAATTTATTGAACATAGCTTACAAAGCTGTTCAACCAATAGTGGAGCGACACGAAAATAATAATAATAATAATAATAATATATATTTATATATGTTTACTCAGAGTAAAAATCATCAACTCTTCACTTTCTTTCAAAGTCACTCACCCTTCAAGAATCACACGCTATTTACCTTTTCTTCTCAGACTTATCGGAGTCACCACCACCTCTAGCAGCTAACAACAGAGACGATATCGGCGCGGGACGTGGATGAATCGGAGATACTAAGAGATCTGAAATTTCAATTCTATTGTGGAAGAGGGTGTTTAGTTTAAATATGAATCAAATTGAAACTAATTAAATTCATTCACTTAAAAGAATTTTAAAAATTAGTGATTTGACACGATGAACTACAATTCCAAATAAAATATCAGCAAACTAAAGGCACTCTTAATTTTACATAATTGCCTTTTTATAAGAATAAAGAAGTAACGTATATGTTAATATACTCGATATTTCTTTATAATATTTGGATAATACACATTATTTATAGTTCATGTTTACTTTTATTAAATGCATTATCCAATAGTGCACTTTAAATATATATATATATATATATATAGTAACGAGATCTTAAAAAAGAAAATTTTAGGAAAGAAAGGAGAAAAATAAAATTTTAAATAAAAAACAAGTACGATTCAACAAAAAAATAAATATGATTTCAAAAAATGTTTTATATGATTCAATAAATATTTATCTATGATTCAAAAAAGGTTCTTTTTAATAAAAACTTTTCTTGAATCAAATGGTTAATTTGATGAATCAAATAGTTAATTTGCTGAATCAAAGGGTTAAATGAACATTTCTCCTCTTTCTCTACCAATTTTTCTTTCTCCCTTGAACCCACTCCAATATATATATTATATATATAGGGTGGGGATCAAGAAGGAAGAAAAAAAATTAGGGAAGGAGGGAAACAAATCTCAACCACTGATTTCATCATAAATGAATTTTAAAAATTACAAAAAATTTCAAAATTTAACATTCATCACCAATGAATGTTAAAAACGTTTTTTAATAAAAAACTCAAGGGCTAAAATTTGCTTCCCTCCTTCCCCAAATTTTGAAGCTTCCCTAGGGATCCTTCCCCTATATGTATATATATATGTATTGAACATTTCATAAAAAGTGGTATAATCAAATTAAGTTGTTTTCGACCTTTGCAATATTTACATGAAGGCAATAATGCGAATAAACAACATTTTTTGTATATTTTATTTTTTTATTCACAAATAATAATTAAATGAGTAAACATCAAATAAGTGGACGTTAATTCATATGAAGTTTTAGCTTATTCAATGGTTTTTCATTCAACCCTACACTGATACACACTCTCCTATTTAACTATAGTTTGGTAAAATTTATGTCGAGCGTGTAATACTGTGTGAGTTGTTCTAAACCTTTTTGGATGGTGGCTAGTTCTTGGCTCAGGGAGTTCTTGTTGCATAGTGGGAATCAACTTCCTCCTGAGTTTCACACTTGGACCATAGCTAGGCCCTAAGTGTTTTCTTTCTTGATTATGTAATTGCTTAAATAATTGTTAACTTGATTATGTGATATTTGGTTAGTGTTTCGAATTTGATTGTGTGTATGTCTTAGGTTTGTGTTAACCTTCTTTGGTAGAAGCGAAATCTCATGCGCTCAACTCTTGATCTTGACCTGTAAGATTTTAAGAATACATAATCAAGTACAAGTTGATTTATAGGTTGATCCTTATATAATTAGTAGGCATATGTGTGTATTTGTGCATCTGTGTGTTTGTGTTCTGTGAAATAAATAATAAAAGTGAAGATACTAAGTAATAAAGAGTATAAAATGGCCGGCGAGGAAAAACAAACTGGTTTCGGTACTACTGATGAAGTCACTATGATTAATAAGTTGGATTTCTCAAATCCATTCTATATGCATGCTAGTGACACAAATGGTGTTAAGACAAAGTTTGGTCTAGGGCAATGGAGTTGGCTTTGGCTACAAAAAACAAGTTAGGGTTTATTGATGGTAGTTGTGTTAAATATGAAGAAGGTGAGGTTCTTTCCAAACAATGAGACAAATGCAATGTTGTTGTTTAATCTTGAATACTTGGGTATGTTTGACTTGTACTTGGGGTAATTTTTTTCAAATAATGCAGTTGTCGTTTGACAAAAACTAAATCAAACTTATGACAAAATTTATGGTTTCGTGATGCTTAATTTACACCATAAGATAAACTCTCTAACTTAAGATGGTTCTGTTGTGTTCGAGTATTATTATAAACTGAATTCAATGTGGAAGCAGTTTAATGCCCTTGTTTAGTTGCCAATTGTATATGTAATGCATCTAAGCAAATTTTTTTGATCATAATCAACTTATAAAGTTAATGCAGTTTTTAATGGGACTAAATGATGTTTATCAACCTAATAGAAGTAATATTATAACTAGAGATCCTTTTCCTAGTGTTAAGACTGATTTTGTAATCATTTCCAGTAAAAAGTCTTATACAGGATATTCTTCAAATAGCTCCACTTCTTCTAAAATTCAGTTAAATGCTTTGGTGGCTAAACTTTTCAAAATCAAAACAATTTTCAGAATCAAAATGTTAGGAGAAGTAACAGAGGTCCTAATCCAAATCTTAAATGTACGCATTATGGTTTTCTTGTGCATACTGTTAACATATGTTATGAAGTTGTAAGATATCGAGTGGGTTCAAAAGGACAACTCCTACAACTAGAGTGCAATATGGTGGGTTTACACAGAATTTTCAGAGGAGTGTATAAAATGATAATACTATTACTAGTAAGTCTGGTGTTAGTTCTTCTTTTCCAGTTAGCTCTATATCTCTTACTAATGAACATATATTGAAGCTAATGACTCTATTAAATGATAAACCAAATTCTAGTTGTGCAAATGAGAATATGAGAGGTAATTTTTACAACTCAAATGCCTTTTTAAAATCAAAATACATAAGTTTTATTGTCTTAATGTGCATAGAATACACAAAACAAAAAAACATGATGCACAATACTTTACATGAAGAACTTTTCAAGGAAGGGTAAAAATTACGGGACCCATAGGCCGCTTGACATCCACTATAATGAAAGATATTACTATTTGGAGATGTTAAAATCTCGATACTCTTAAATATCTTCACCACTCTTAAATCACTCTCACGGTAGATTTCAATATTGGAGCACTCGACCTTATTGAATCACCGGAGATTCACTACACGAGACATAAGGAGACTCTCATACGCTCTCTTTATATAGGTAACATTAAACTTCTCCATCAAGTTAACTTATTCCCAAAGTTAGGTAATTAGAATCAAACCCTAACAAATCCTCTTTAGATTCGAATTCCTTAAATCTTTATCTCAATGATGTGGATCTCATATTCAATGAAAATGAGTGTGATCTATCATCTTGTACCGTCGCTTTCTCTCTCGAAACACACTGCCTAACAATCTCAATGTAAGGAAGACTTTTGACACAAGGAACCCCCGTGATCAACATACTCCACTGAGTCTCATCATCTTTGAATCTAACATCATCCACATCATTAATTCAAATTCATATATGATATGGATCTTATTTTCTACAATAACACGTTGATCTAATCTCAGACCACCGTTTTCTCTACCGGGACATGCCAATTGACCATACTCAATATCAAGAAGACTTTCTCTAATAGAACGTGTTCCTCCAACCTCGAAGCTTGAATTGCACCACATCCACGTCACTCAATCACATCATAAAATAGAATGTGTTCCTCAACCCTCAAAGCTTGCACGCAAAACAACTCAACAAAAACACCAGATTTCAACTACAATTTCGATTAATTATATCTCATAGTCGGAAGCGCCAATCGTTACTAACTTTTGTCATAATGTGGATCTATATGTCTTAAACATCTTGTCTAAAAATTACAACGATCCAATGGTTAACGAACCCCGCCGTCAATTCTCCCGTGGTAGTGCAGAATATGATTAACCGCACTCCGTTTTCTCTCATATTGGTTTCCTCCCAGTAATGTGATTCTTCTCCATGAACCTTGCTCTGATACTACTTGTGGTGATTGATCACTACAACAAGAATTCACACAACCATGTATAAGTCAATAATAAAATGCACAAATCGGAAAAAGCACGACACACTATATTCTACGTGAAAAACCAAAAATCACGGGACTCGTAGGCCGCTTAAAATCCACTATAATGAAATATATTACAAGTTAAAGATGTTAAACTCTTGACACTCTTGAATATCCTCATAACACTCCCAGTGTAGATTTCAATGCCGGAACACTTGACCTTATTGAATCACCAGAGAATCACCACACGAGACAGGGTGAAACTCTCATACGCTTTCTCTCTATTTTTCATCATCCTCACCTAAACCCTAACAACAAACTCTTATTTATATAGGCAACGTTAAACTTCCTCATCAAGTTAACTTATTTCCAAAATTATCTTGATTTTCAAAATCTTCAAATTTAGATAATTAGAATCAAATTCTAACGTAAACATATTTTGTGGTTGGTGCATTTTATATGTGTGTATACCAATTACGAACTATGGCTTCAAATGGTCCACGCTAATTATTGAATAATTTCATAAAAGCGAAAGATGCAATCCTGATATAAAGGGAAGAATTCAGATTTCTACCAAATTGACTTACATTTCGAAAAATATAATTCTATTTGCTAAATTTTATCTGAATGTGTTACCGAACAATATCAATAGTTGATGCATTGTCACATTTTTACGTAAAAAAGGTTAAGCAAAACAAGGTGCCCTAATTTTGAGGCAACTGTTGTTTCAATGTATAAATGTGACAACACTATAAAATGGTCTCTTTTTGTATACAGAACTTGTCCTTCACCTTTGTGGTTACACACTCGAAAGCCAAAAATATGATAGTAATTTTGTACGTGATACTGTGATACAGGAATCGTAACTTTATTATTATTTTATTAGTATTTTACTATTTTTTTCAATACCTTATATTAAACTTGAAAAAATATAGTGAAGGCACAATAACCGTTATTTAATAAAGTAAAAGACAGAATTTAATATTAAAAACAACTGTTTATAGTTTTTTTAATCAGAGAAGAGAAATAAAGCACCTGATAAATTTGAGTTAATTTATCTTTTAAATTTTCCCTCCTATAATAGGAACATTTTTGTATTTGTAAGAAAAAAAAAATTAAAATTTCTTTAAATTATAAAAATGTTAGTATTAACTAAGAGTTCTCTTTCGACATTCAAATAAACGGTCAAAATTTTCATCTCTCTTATTATCTTTGTGACTCGATAACATGAATATTATCAACGGTAAAAATTTCCATCTCTCTCTATCTCTGTAACTTGATAATACTAATATTATCATCTTTTTCCGCTTCTCTTTCTCTTTTATACAACTTCAAAGTTTTAAAAATGAGAAAAAAAATTCCGTTATGTTCTCTTGTTTTCTATATCCAATTTCTCTTATGCTATGTTTTTTCCTATCGGAACCCATGACGTTATTAAGATGATTGTATCAATCTTGGTATCTTAACAATGAAATTCATCAACAATACAAGAACCATAAATTACAATTATTTTATGTATTATAGATATCATTTAAAACAATCGTCACGAGTGTAATAATCATTTTCTCTATATACTTTTGGAACCGAAAACTACTACGTGTTTACGTGTGTCTAAACGTGTACGACTAAGAGTGTGACTTAATAATTGATAAGTAGATATTATAAGATTGATTTGTGCAACCAGAAAAGAAAAAAGAAGAAATTTTAGAATAAATAGAATTTATGTAAAAAAAAAAGGAAATTAAGAATAAATAGAATTCATGTGTTGTTCGATCTGAAGCAACATATAGTTAAAACTTTAACGAGGTATTACTCTTTAGAATTTTATTACATTAGAATATAAAAGGAGAAACTTGAGTTTCTCAATAAAATCCTATCTTATTAAACTTGTAATTTTCTCTAGCTTGTTGCTAAACTTGTAATTTTCTCTAGCTTCTTGCTAGTTTCTCAATAAAATTGTCGTTAGAAAAAAAAAAGAAAAAAAAAAAAAAAAAACTTGAGTTCTATATAACACATGAAAGTTGACTTTCATATAAGGTTTGAAAGTCAAAATATCAGGTGAAGAAATCAATGCTGCTTGTGTTGACTAATTTTCTCGAAATCATTGCTATCCTCTTGTGTCGTCTCGTAGGGTATACTCAGAGGTGCCTCATAAGTTAAGAAACTGAACTTCTAACATTTGTTTTTGAAACTTTAAATAATAGTGTTTTTATATGTGACCGACAATGTATCTTTTAAATATAATTAATTGGGTAAGTGTAATTCGTGTAGGCTAAAAATATAACTGTTATAAGTCACAGTAATTGTGTCGTCTCTCTATCTCTCCATCTCGATAACCCATTCAATTAATTGATCAAAAGGTATATTTCTCTTGCATCTACTTTTTAAGATTAAAATTGGTTTTTCTTGTGTGTGTGTGTGTATGTGGTTATATTTAGCCTACAATACATAACTTTGAATACTATACAAAGAAAGAAAACTATGAAAATGGATAGTTGCACGTATTATGTGTACTGTTGAATTTTGCACTGTACGTAATCTGTGATCATATATTGGATCATAGATCACGGGATGCAAAAATCAACATAAGTGTTTCAACACACATCATTTACTCAAACAAAAGATAATCAAAGCTTTTAAGCAATATAATGACATTACTCTGTATTGCCATTATTTTATGATCAAATGACCAATGATCTAGCGCTATCGAGATAATCTTTCAATTATAAGGTTGGAAGTTCAAATCCTAAAGATGGGACAATTATACATATTCGTGAATTAATGTGTATATTTATGGTATGGTGTGTAAAAACTTACATTTCTAAAACAGAATATGACATTATTCTATAGAAAATTGAACAGTCTTTTCTGATTTTTTTTAGTGAAAAACAATTTAAAGTTAAAAAATGACTCCTTCAACAAAAATTGAAAAAGATCATAAAGATTTATCAAGACAACTAACCAACTAGAAACTACCAATAACATATCACAAAAGTCAATAGTACTGAACTTTCTATAAAAATTAAATTAATCTGAAGCCCATTGCCTGCAAATGCTGTAGAGATGTTCATTCATATAAAAGCCCAAGATTATAACCGTGAAATGAGATCAATTCCAACTTCAATCTAATATTAATTGGACAAAAGCTCATGTAGAAATTGTAGTGACTTCAAGAAGAACTCCTCAAGCGAGAGTAAGATCAAAATTCCATACAACCTTAAACTATAATCGCAAAATCTATATTATGATTTTTTTTCTGAAGGAGAGTTGTCGCTTAAAACTATTCCTTGAATGAAACTTTCGAACGACGCCATCTCATTTTTTGTCGACTTCATATTAACAAGTTTACCGATTGCTTTGGTAGGCTTTACAGGAGCTTGGACCGAAGCAGCATGATCGGTGCAAATGTCTTCTCCATCAACATCGTCATCTATATAGCACCAACACATTATATTTTTGAGATAGACACCATGTCAGACACATGATGAGAATATGCGTAGGAGTTTTTTAGCGGATGTTGACCAAGTCTACGGATCTTCTTACAAAGGTCAAAATCACATATATGCACAAGTCTTTCAAAGGGTTAAAGAGGCTCATTTGAGATACACACGATGTTATCCACTAGACCATCAAAAGAATCAGGAACGTATGCACTCTTAGTAGGACTATTATTATATTTTTTAACAGCCTCTTTAACCCTTAGAAAGACTTGTGCATATATGTGATTTTGACCTTTGTAAGAAGATCCGTAGACTTGGTCAACATCCGCTAAAAAACTCCTACGCATATTCTCATCACGTGTCTGACACAAAGTTTCTTCCACAATACTAGCAAGGTTGTAAGTCAAATTTGAATTTTGCATAGTCGTTGGGTTTAAGTGTGGCTCATTACCTGAGCTAGAATCCTGATTACCTGATGGTTCTACATGCACCTCATTAATTGTTGAACAATTTCTAAAAGAAGAATCATTAACAGGAAGAGGGGCTGTAGTCGTTTCCAGTTTCATTTTAACGAATTCAAAACCTTTTCATATTTTGCAGAATCTTCAACCCAAACTGGAACACAAATATTTTCAGCGATATTTGCCAACCCGAACTCCCGAATCATCTTAGGGTCTTTAACTTCAGTTAAACAATAGAGAGATTCTGCTTGATTTAAATCATATGAATCTTTAGAAACATATAAAAGTTTCCCCTAAGTATTTGCCACAGAAGCGATGCTCTCCAAAGAGTACCATTCATGAGGAATGCCTCTGATTTTTAGCCATACGATCTGAGAGAATTTCCCGCCCTTTTTAGTTTCTACCATCGGTTGAACATTTAGGAAACCATCACACAAGGGAAGGACCTCGAAACATCTTATTGTAACTTTTTTTCATCTTTGCAACGAATAATAAATCCGTGACTTCCCCATTTAGTTAATTTATCAGCATGAATTTTGTGTTGTTTTAACCAATTAAGAAGTTTTTCAAGTGATATGCAATGTTATCAATAACCAAAGCAGATAAATTAATGGAAGATAAAGAAGTTTTTCAAGTGATATGCAATGCCTAACTAGACTTTTATTTAGAGAGTTTGACATATCCTTCTCATCCCCTGATATTTTTGTCAAAGAGCACATTTTATACCTTGCAAAATTAACATCAATCTTTTTTCCTTGAAAATGCCTCCCAAGCTTGATCATCCTCTGCAAATTTTATAAAGGCAAAATTCCTTTCCTTTCTCCAAGATATACCTTGGATCCACCCAACTCTTCTAAAACCATTTGAAATTATATGTGGAGAACCATTAGGGGAAAGATTCCCCACATAAATAGTAGAAATCAAAGAAGCACATACCTGTTTCTTTTTAATTGGTCCCGGAGCTTTCACAAAGGTTGGAGAATGACCTACATTAGGTTGTTGAGTGAGATTTTTCTTGAGAGCTTGAGCATAGAATTGAGAAATGTCTTAAAGGTTGGGAAACAAAGGTGTCAGAGTTGAAGAAGAGTAATTTACAAGAGTAGATGGTGAAGAAGAAGACAGGTTTGGAAGGGTATTTGAATTTGGGATTGTGGGTTGACCGAGAGCATCCATGATTTTAAACTTGGCTAAATAACAGAGTTTTCTGATGATATGACTTAAACTTGTATTAGTGATGATGGAGGTATCAAGCAATACATAAGAGGAAGGATCGATAGCAACAAATTTCAGTGCAACATATTGAGAATAGCATAAGTCCTACCACTCTACAATATTATGAGTGTCTACCTTGACTAGCATTAATATGTCAATTAATTGTCTAATTAAGTCAGATATCTCACACTCAACTCCCCATCTAAGGCATTACTAGGATTATGAGATGACAAATCACAATGGCCAAATGGACATTTAAGATAGCTAGGGCAGTCTGTTCATGGTGAAAAAGCAGAAAGAAACAGAAAATACAAAGTACTCGTGATTGACTTCGCAAGGCTTGATTAAGGACATGTCATATGGTGAATCCCATTTAAAAGAGGAAGGAAATCATATATTTGCAAATGCCATGAAAGAAAAATAGAAAGCATACGTCTAAATCACAAATGATTTTACATAATTTTTGGGCTTAAGTGATTCGAAGATCTGACATTCATAATGTGTATCGAACTATATAGGTTTCCGTTATATGTCATGAACTCTAAATATATTGTTATATATATTTTAGAGACGTGACAACTTGTAGGATGTCATGTAACTTCTTATATGAATGACATGTAAGTAAAATTATCATAAATTACATAAAATACCAATAAATAACAAGTTTATTGCATATAAAGAAGTCTAAATAGTTCATCACAATATGAATGTCACATCTTAATTCAATACATTATGATGCATTTAACTCTGATTTTTGCTCATATTTAATAGAATTATATGACAACGTAATTTGGTGTATGAACCGATTTTTCAGTGTATATTTTATCACCTCCCAATTATATATGGTCATTAGAAATCCAAGTAATGTATTTGGTAGTTTATGAAGTTGTTGGTATTTGGGTCTCTTTTCTAGTTTGCAGTGATTGCTTGCAAGTGATTTGAATAAAGTACAAATTATTAGGGATGATCTTCTAGTTTTAATAAAGAAATTTTGACCCTACAAAGAGATGATTACGGCAAAAAGAGTAAAAATTGAATAAAGAAAGAAAAAGCACATGTGTAAAAGTTCATAGTAGATGAAGAGTCATCTTCAGATCTTCAGTACGTCATATCTGCCATGAGTTCATACATGATTAAAGTTATACATATATGTCATCAATACCTTTATAAACATGTGCATGTGCAAATCTTAGAGGATATGTGACATAATTAATATGGAGAAAAGCACAAGACCGGTTAGTAGTTGGCACAATAAACTCAATTACTTTTAAACGGATCCAACAGGTTGAATAACAAAAGCCCGAAAAGGTTATCTAAAAGAGAGCGCCTCGCCGCCTCACTTGAGGTGTGAAACTTGAAAGTACCCCAAAGTTGATTTCAAATGCGTACAAGTCAATGTCATATGTTCACAAAATTAGATATTTTTGTTATAGTATGGTTACAAAAATCATAATCTACACATTACGAATATTTTTAAGGAAAAATTCAAGAATCTGGTAACCCTGCATTAGCTTTTTTGACCCTAATCCAACTTGGTCATTTTATGGATTACTTTTCTAATCATATTAACACAATAATCATAAACAGAACTGCAGATTGAATATTTTTAGAGATAATTCTATAATTTGGTCAACCCGATCCACCTTTACTAAAGCATCAGCTGTTTCGACCCAAATCCAACTTAATCAGTTAGCCAATCCACTAAACCCGCTCAGCTTGTCACCTTTAGTTATAACTAGCATAGATAGACATAACCAGTTCAAGTTCACAATGCTAAAGCCGTTAACAGAATAAACCATTCCTTTTTATGCATTCTATTACCCCCAGCTATTTCCATTACATAAAAAAGAAGATGCATTGCTTTTCAGGACTCTACAAATTTGCAACTTTAAAACCAAGATCTTAAAAAGAGCAAATTCTAAATTATCAACCTCCAGGAAGATACATTGAGACAGTTCACGTTAGTGAGCCAAGCACCAACACATATTGTTTCAAGTTTCATTAGATCATGACAAGATGAACTTCCTACTGAACTTATATATACCGAAACTCCAGATCTACTTTGTAGTTGCCTTAAAACTCGCTAAAGATACTTCTACAGATCCTAATATTGCTTTGTAAAAATCATTCATACAACTAAAAAAGAGGAACTTGGGAAAACATATATAATCAGAAACAGATAACTGTCAACAAAATAAAAAGAAGGTTTTGCCCTCTCTATAACAATTATCAGCAGGTCAGCTGATCAAGATAGTATTAATAATATCAACAGAAAGCAAACCAAAGACTATTAAATCATGAATACATGAAACCAGGTAACAAGGAATCACAACTAGACAAGAGGAGGATATTGCTTTGCTTGCTGGCGAACTCTTTTCTTGTACTCCACAGTATCCTGCACATATTTTATTGCATAAATCAGATGAGAAATGACGACATAAATTCCAGTGGCAGAAACAAAACATTCATTACCTGAATAAAGAGATGATATCCCTCAGTTTGAGCAGGATCAGCAGGGTTAGGGGAGTCCAATAGATCCTGGATGCCCACTAGAATTTGCTTCACCGTAATTGCTGGTCTCCAACCCTATAACAGATTAACAGATTAACAGATATGCATTAAAAAGCTATTCAATAAACTAAAAGATCTTACAATTCTTTAAATAAATTAAAATATATAGAGCTCATACACTGTCTTCATTGAGTATCGACAGACAAACAGTTCCAGATGGGTAAACATTGGGATGAAAAAACCCTTGGGGGAATTTGCACTTTGGTGGCTTGCTTGGATAATCTTCAGTGAAATTAAGAGTAAGAGGGTAATAACCGCCCTCCCAATCAGTCTGCAACGGCCAGGCATAAAGAACGATCACAAAACTGAATCAAAATAAATTCACCCAAAAAACATTGAACCGAGCGTTTCATTACAAAAGTTTATAATATTCTTCAAGAAAAGTTGCAAAAACTTAAGGTAAGTAGTGATAACCAAAAAGAAACGTATTCCTCACTCCCTACGCTCAAGATACAATTGTCTTAAGGATCAATTTCAATATAGCATCAATATTAACTATTTCTCTATGTTATTGTCTTTTAGAAAGTTTTGTCCTGTCTTTTATGTAGTCCATCCCTTGAAATAATGATGAAATGTTTCACAAGTGCAACACAAGGAAGGTTTAACTGATAATAAATATAACAATAAACATCTGACCTTGTTGGTATTCCATCTTCACAAACTAATACTGATACATGTTGGTTCATGAATATTGAATACCAAGATCCATAATAAATACACTAAGCAAACTGATAGAAACCAATCAAGAGCCTGCAAATTCTGTTTAATAGTTACACCTCTCCCACGACAAGAAAAAAGGAACACGGATGGGTCCCACAAAAAATAAAAATATCAGATAGCTTTTTTGTACTCTTTATCCAAGTCATACAATGACCAAGCAATCAAAGAAACCAACAGAGCATAAAAAAATTTCAAAGATGCAACAACAATCCAGGCACCTCATATGTTTCACCGCCACTTTCCCGTCTAAGGACTCCAAGTTTAGTAGCTATCTACACATTATGCGTCCCCGGAGCACTTCCCTTGGCAGTCGAGCATCATTTACTACTTTAATTAACAACTAATTACTGGACTAGGTATTTTCTATAGTTGAGTAAAGATAAACTTACGTCCATGATCACTTATTAAACACTATATCACACTGCTTCAGATTCCTCTTAAGATAACGTCTGCTTAACTTTCACTTAGATAAATAAACCTTATTTAGGTCACCCGACAGGCTAAAATCCAGTTTAGACAAATAAAACCTCTTTTACCAACAGCATAAAACACATTGTCACATATACAGCCTGAAAACCATATATAACTGTATAAAATTACAATCAACCCAATTTCACTACCTAAACCACTTATCACATAACAACAATATGTTTATTGAGAGATTAAGGATGACTTGAACACTTACCCCAACTTTACCGGGGATAGTACACTGCCAAACCATCAGATTAACTGTACCATCGGGAAGCGATTCTGGTTTTGCAACGAAACCCTAATTGACATAACCAAATCACATCAATTAATCAATAACGCGAAAATGATATAAACGGTATGTGTCAATTGTTGACAATTAATTGAAATTAGGGTTATGAATTAAACGAACATGAGGATGATTCTTCCGCCATGCTTTTCGCTCCTCAGTGAGACGACCGCGAGCAATACCACCGGACATGATTTACACTTTCGATCGCTTTCCGTCTGTGAAGAATGATTTGCAGCAGTGTGAAGAAAGACGGAAGTTTGACTTTACGATTGTTGGGGTCAGTCGTTTGATTATGTGATCGACTTTTAAATAGTAAGCTACATTTTCTAGAAAATTACATAAACGGCCCCTAATTTTCATTTATTAGACAAAATGGTATTTATTTTATTTATCCGAATTAGGGACTTTATCTGTTAAATTTAACGGCGTAATTTAAGAATATAATTTTACAAAGAGTTCTTGTGTGTGCTATGTGATTTGGCTATTTGTATTTGATTCTAGACGTGTTGTTTAATCGACTTAGGTGTTTGTGAGTTAACCGACAACCAATTTGAGTCATGATCTATGAGTCCAATCATTATGATTCGGACTAAGAAATTCGGATTACGTGTATAATCAGTCAATTATATGTGAAGGTGTTCATTGTATTATTAACAAGGGTGTAAATGGGTCGAACTAAACTTGTACATGACTAGGCTTGAGCTCGATTTGTTTAAAATTTATCAAACTCGAGTTCGGCTCGTTTTGAGTTTAGTATATAAAGCTCGAGCTCGGCTCATTTGATATTACAAGCTCGAGTTCGGCTCGAACTCGACTCAATTTATTCCATAATATTATTTATTTGATTACTAATATTATATTATATTAGTTTATAATACTTATTTATTTTTTGTGTAATTTTAAACTATATACGATAAGATTAATTATTATTATATTAAGTATATATATTCATGACAGTCATTATGCACTTGTATTATTATATCAATATATAAAAACAACTTAAATATATAAATAAAAATACTCGTGTAGGCTCGCGAACTTTTTGAGTTCGATATAAGAAGTTCAAGTTCGAGCTCGTTTAAACTCGACTCAAGTCGAACTTTTAACGAACGAGGTCGAGTAACTCACAAGTAGTTTGACCCATTTATACTTTTAGTTATCAATAGATTGTCACGTGTACGATGATACGTGTATTATCAGTTGTTTAAATAAAATTATTTTCAATTTGGGTTATAGGCACTATACCATCAATGTATACTATTTTTAAATACATATTCAACTTTTTTTGTGACATCATAAATGTTGAAGTAGACGTTCATTTTCGCATGGCGGAGAAGAGAAGGGTAGTGCGGAGTTTGTGATGAGATGGTTGGTGCCAATAGTCGAATTACTTATTAGGTATTGTTAGTAGGATTAGTAGTAGCTTTAACAATAATAATAATAACATAACAATAATAATAATTTGTTTAGCTAATAAAATGCAAAATGATGTAATTGTCATATTGTTTGATGCAATAACAAAGGCATCGAGTTTAGTGAGATAAATTAATAATTGAATATCAAAACAACGTATTCACAATAAATTATGTAAAGATATTGTTCATAATTTTTGACATACCACGTAAATAATATTTGTACTTATTATATACTTAGAATTAAAATATTAGGCTTAAATGTTAGATCTGAGCTTGATTAATCAACATTCTAGAACCAGTGGTGTTCTTTTGCAAACAACGTATATGAAGTTATCAACGTTTTACCATCAATTATGGTCCAACCGGTACAAACTCAAGACTTTATCGATAAATAGTTGGGATGTTTGAAGTTCAAATCTCGTTATGTATAAATGCTATAAAGTGATCACGCTAACCTCTTAAGAACGATTTGAGTTTACATGATGTCTCAAACTTTATAGATTAATCGATTAAATGTCAGAATCATAATTAAAAAGAAGAAGCAATCAACATCGTGTTTGCATAAGATGTTAACTGGACATATAGGTAAAATGACTTAACCCTTTTCACCTACCAAATTTTTCTCCATAATAAAGAAAATAAATTAAAAATGCACATAACAAATACCCCGCCAAAAGCATCAACAAAATTTCCCTTTTATTCTGATTCAATTTCTCTCCAAATCAAATTCCCCATCCAATACCAAAAATGGAAAACTAGCCGGAGAATTGCAACGTCAAGGTCGCGTTGCACATCCGGCCTCTTCTCCGGCACGAGGGGCAAAACGGCGTCGAAGAATGTTTGGACGTCGTTCCCGGAACAGCTCAGGTACAAACATCGATCCAATTCGCAATCACAATTATTGATATCCGTGATCTCGAACTTCTATAATGTTGTCAGGTTGTTTTGTTTGATCTCGAATATGCGTTCGTGCTTACGGCTTTTGGTTATGGCGCAGAATGATATTGTTATGTAATTAGATTGATTTGGTATGATTTATGAAATGCAATGAATTATAATGTGGTTAGTGTTAGGTCGAAGTGAATCGTTTCATTAGATACATGAAAACATATAATTTATAATCCGAAATTTATGCATAGCAAGATGACGTCAGTTAATTGTATTCTATTTTCCTATTTTATAAGGTCTCCCAACGCATGCTTCAGTTGGGAGAGTGACACGACTCAGAAAACTGACTCAATTGGCACCACCAAGTCAGTTTGGTGTGTCAGTTGGCTTTGCATAGGTATAGCGACGAGGAAACCGCAAGTGTCGGTTATTATTTTTATTTTTTTGTTTAGTATATAAATAATAGAGGTATATCGGTAAATGTGGGGCCAGAAAATAAAGTGACGCAGTTAGGGTTGACAGTGTTGTGTCAGTTTGGAGGTGTTGATGTGGGTGGCACAACTGACGCGCAACTGACACACCCAGGGTTGGGAATGGTCTAATAGTGCTGAGATCATAGATTCCAGGTGATATTGTTTTTATGTGATACTATCATAAACTGACCTTATAAAACATATTTATTACCAGGTTATTTGCCCTAAAAAAAGTGGTTGTATGTGTGTATGTTTCATGTTGCTGCCATCACTTTAAATTAAATTATTTTTTTCAAACAACTAATATAATCAGTAGAAAAGTCACATACCTCGGAACTTTTTTTGACGTCATTGAAGGTTTAGACGCTTTGATTGTCGAGTGCAGGTGCTAATGGGTTCACATTCGTTTATATTTGATCATGTCTATGGAGTAGGAGGGTCTCCATCAAATAATATGTTTGAAGACTGTGCTCTTCCTCTCTTAGATGCTTTGTTTCAAGGATATAATGGTACAGTTATTGCATATGGTCAGGTAATTTTATATGTATGAAACTCATGGTTAGGCTTGGAAAATTGTTTTTGTTTCTATGTGGTAAAAGTTCACATAATAATTGTTTGCAGACAGGCTCAGGCAAGACATACACAATGGGTACTCATCCAAAAGAAAGTTCCCACGGAGGACTTATTTTTCAAGTTATGAACACAATATTTACCAAGATTGAAAGTCTGAAAGATCAAACTGAATTCCAGTTGCACGTATCCTTCATCGAGGTTACTTTCTATGTTCCTTTAAACGAACAAAAGATATTGATGTATGCATAATGATGTTTAATTATACTAAAGTGGTGTTGTATACCTTTAATTTCTATATTTGATTTATCTTTTTCCAAATGTTCATTTTAAAATTGGTTTTAACTGGATAATTTAAATTTTAAGATTCTAAAAGAAGTGAGGGACTTGCTGGATTCAGGCGTTATTGAAAGACGAGAAACTAGTGATGAGAATTCAGTTTCTGGAAAACAACAACTACAAATTCCAAAGCACCAGATGGAGCTATAAGCTTGAGTGGATCAACTGAAGTTAGTATAAGCACACAGAAAGAAATGACGGCTTGCCTAGAGCAAGGATGTTCGAACCGGTCAGTAGCGTCAACAGATATGAACAATCAATCCAGGTGATCATTTTCTTAACAAATCTCTCTCCCTTCTCCACAAGTAGACATTCAAATGATCTCCCTTATTTGTTTTTGGTGAAAGTGAATTTATACATATAAATTCTTTTAAACATAGTCTGATATATAAATTGGAACTAGGTGCCAAATTAAATAATAATCAATTTGAACAAATTGTTCCATTGAGCCAAGCAGAAGTTGGAAATGAAGATAAACTCAGCGCTAAACTTGCCCATTCAAACATGCAACTAATTACTTTAACTTTGTAGCTTATGCCAGTGTAGTAAATATCTTCTTCTACACTTACAGAGATCCAAAATTAAGTGCGATAGACTTGAAACTGTTCGTATTATATACTGAACTCTTTAAACATTTATGGAGACCCTTAGTCCCCAAATTAAGTGCAAGCTATATATTCGAAAGACTTATCTATTCTATGCTCTTCTAGACCTATATATATTCTCCAAAAAGGATTTGTGTGATCCTTCAGCCACACAAAGTTCATTATCAGAGGCTGGTTATGAGTGTTTTTCTAGATAACTTAGTATGACATCTTCAAACTTGAGATGGTATCGGCTGCTTGTTTGTATTTGCTTATGGTTTATGTGTGGTTATTATCATACAACTGCTACATTTGTTATATTTTGTGAATTTCATGTTAGATTTTTACAGAAAATGGGATTAATATTATGTTTGTCATGCTTGTAACAGTCGTTCCCACGCAATCTTCACCATAATTTTAGAGCAGAAGGATATAGATAAAGGTGAAGCAAAATCAAGTGATCTTATGGGTGAGGAGCACCGCTGTGCAAAATTAAATTTGGTGGACCTTGCTGGGTCTGAGAGGGCTAAAAGAGCAGGTTCAGAAGGAGTTCGTTTGAAAGAAGGCCAGAGCATGTGTGATTGATAATGTACCGTTAAGTTTTTTTCTGATCACTCTGGAGTTCGGACATCTCGTTGATGACTATAGCAGTTTTCTCTCTATCTTCTGATGGAACAGGAATTCAAATCAACAAGGGACTTCTTGCACTGCGGAATGTCATCAGTGCACTAGGAGATGATAAAAAATGGAAAGAGGGACTGCATATCCCACATTGAGATAGTAAACTTACTCGGTTGTTGCAGGTTCATGTGACATCTATAAATTCCTATAATTATCAGTTGTAGGAAGGTGTTCTTTTTATAAAAAATCTTTGGCATGCTACTTTTTCCTATCTCCTTCCATATCTATTAAAGGAAATGGTGTTCATATTAGTTCTTAAGGCATACCCACTAATATTAGCCTATAAAACCTTCTGATGTGTTATAAACAGTAATTAAAAATCCACTGGCCTGCATCAGATTGCTTTTAAAGACCTGTTCAAGCTAAATGATATCTATGTTCCTGTACTAATTTATGATGTGACTTCTTTATGCATTCAACAGGCTTCACTTGGTGGGAATTGCAAAACTGTTATGATATGTATGTTTTTCCTAACTATTATGTTTTCATCCCTTTTCAATTCTTTAGTTTAATGTAATTAACTGCTTCTTAAAACTTTTTTACAAGGATAGCTGAGTTAGTAGTTGTCAGAAAACTGTTTACTTTTAGTTTAATGAGTGCTTTTTACTTTTAACTACTTCTTAGATCTTGTCTGATCTTTAGTTTAACGAGTGATGTTTACTTCTTAGCTTGTGTCAGCCCTGCTGATTATAATGCTGAGGGAAACTCTTAATACTCTCAAGTATGCAAATCGTGCTCCCAACATTCAAAATAAAGCCTGTTGCAGAGGCTACCAACTCAGAACTTCTCTTAAAGATTCACGACTATCACAGTAAATGTGCTTCTGTGGATCCTTGTTAAATAGATGCGCAGGTATGTTTGTTTATACTTTTCATTGAATAGTGCAGACAATCGTTAGAATTTTGTTTCATTTAAAAAATACACGCTATTCAAGTAACAGGGATTGATTACTCTTTCTCTATCTCAGGAAGGTAACGAAGACTCACAATGCACGACTTCCCCGGAGGAAATCATTGAGTCCGTTGCAAGTAAGTTGCTAGTAACACTCTATAAAGATAAGAATATTTCCACAAAAAATCTACTTGGTTTAGCTTGAGACTCAATTTATACGTATCATTATTCCCCCTATTCTCTCATCTATATGTCCTTTTCTTGCATTACCCATGACTTGTACAATATATTTGTTGTACTAATCTTATCTTTTTTTTATTTGGGTATTAAGCCGGTGATATTTCACACGATATACTAAAGGAACCCGATAAAACAACTATAAACCTAGAGCACATAATTCGACAAAATATGTTGCACAAAGAGTTGATGTGCCTTGTCTTATGCATTTCCTTTTCCCTTTTGCTTTCTTTGGATATTGCCCTGCATGAAGTGTAGTTGAGTGCAACTAATTGACCGTTTCTGCAAATTAAACTGGCACGGCACTTCTGTCCAAATGTGGGGCATATCTATATAAAATTTTCCTACTATAAGCTCTGTTGACATGTCACTTAGGATTTCCGCAATGTTAATGACTACTTCTCGAGATTTTTATCGGCTTATTTGCAGTCTGAAATGAAACTTCTTGGATCTTCTGAAGTAGAGTCACTCAAGAAACGACTTGGGGAGAAAATCATAGCACTTGAGGAAGACAAAAGACTATTGCAGGTTGGTTATCTTCTCCTGGACCATATGTGATCTCTTTTTTTTTTCAGACAATAAGTTCTACTGTAGATGCAGCTAGAAAGAGATGGTTTCCGAGATGAAATCACACATCTTGAAGCTCCTGGTGAGCCAACGGCAAAGGAGCAAGCTATGAATGAGGAGAAACCTGAAGCAATTGAGGCAGGTGATTGTGATCTACATTATTATGCTTCCCTCAACCGTTATCTAAACAACTGCTAAATTGTTTTACAAAACCTATACAAAGATTTCAGATTTGGAGAGAAAACACGAACACGAAATTGAAGTTTTAAAGCAAAAACATCATGATGCAATGAAACGACTACAAGATGAGATACGCTTTATCAAGACCCAAAAGGTTATTCCTGAACAAATCTCACTTTCAATTTTACGAAATTTCCAAAATGTTAAAGTTTATGTTATTATTATAGGTACAACTACAGCAGAAGGTGAAACACGAGGAAGAACAATTTCGGCAATGGAAGACCAATCACGAGAAGCAAACGATGCAGGTAATATCATTAATCTTATTGTGCTGTAATTTCACCATAGTTTTATACTGTGAAATGATTTCGTAGGTGTTAGGTGATTTGAGTTCATACGTATACAATACGCTGGCATCAGGACCTATTAAGAAAATGCAAACTAATTCTTTGTTATATCTTTAAACAGATAAAGAAGGAGAGCAGGAAGAGTGAATTTGAATTGCATAAATTAATGGCTCTGTATCAACGCCAAACACAGGTAACGGTATCATTGATTATGAATGAGCTACCTTTGCCTTGAATTTTATTGAAGACTCGACATCTAGTATCTGCATCAGATCTGATTTTCGACTAAATTTCACAAATGAAGTCATAAATGATTGTTACTTTGTCCAAGACATCTAATCTTGTATCAAGATATCTTTGTCAATATCATACACGATTATGGACTGGTGGTTAAATATTTATGACCAGTTAACCACATTCTCTCACTGCAGGTTCTTCAAAGGAAAACAGAAGAAGCTGCAAGAGCTACCAAAAAGCTAAAAGAGTTGCTTGAAGCACGCAAGATTGCTGTGCATCGTGAAACTATCGGTAATATTTATCCCAACTTAATTTCTGCTTACAACCTGTCCAGCTTGTAGTAACTTCATTCTCTCTCCTCATTCCAGCTCAACCCAGAGGACAAAATCGAACAGGACAGGTAATGGTAAACATTCTTTTTCTACTAATGTATAAGAAATCTGTTAATTTAAATTTCATTTGTAGATCAAAACCTTGAAGAGATGGCTTAATCAAGAACTTGAGAAAGTGATGCAATCGCATAAGATTCGTATCGAGCATGAAAAGTAAACTAAGTGGTATTTACGCTACCACGCTATTAAGTTCAATCACTCATTACCTTTTCAATCTCGCATAACAATTTCTCTCTTGTATATCCAGTCATGCAAAACTTAAAGAAGATTTAAGCTTTCTGAAACATCAGGACAAGCCTTCTTCTTATGCATCCAGGCCTCAGAAGTATAAGAGTTAACTTTATTTTTCTTTTTGACCTCTTTTTGGAGATCCTACGTACTGAATAACAGTGTTTATTATGCTTCTTGTTGTTACCTATTTGTCAGAGGGCCTAACTTGTCACCAAATACAAGAGCGGCTAGTATCATTTCACTTGAAAGCAGGGTCAAATCGTCTTCTGCTGATCTTGCTGCTTTGTCTTCAAAAATTTCAGAGGCTGGGAGGGGAGATCATAACTCTGCTGGACGATGGAAGATGTTACACTCGTTAGGAGATGCAAAGGATTTACTTCAGCACTTATTTAATATTGCTATTGAGGCAAGGTAACATATGATACAACAATTTCTCAAAATCTATGTTTCTCATTGCAACAAATAAATTACATATCGAGTCCAGTTAGTTTTGAGTTACTAGTTACTAACTTACTGTTATATATTTGGTTGGCAGACGTTGGGTGTTGGAAAAGGAATATGAAACGAAGGAGACAAAAGTACAGTTAGATTTTCTCAAGTCGCAACAAAGTGATAAATATAGAGATATAGGTGTTAATTCAAGTTCAATACGAACAACCTCTACCCAAAATGAAAAAGTAAGTAGGCTTACAAAGAAATGGAAAGAAATTTGAAGAGCCAGCTGTGCAAAATGCAAGAGATAAGACACCTTCAAGGAAATCAAAAGAAACGGAAGGGCAAGCTGGTACAACTGCATCAGGTTCTTCTGTAAAGGTAAGATAATTTTTTATTTCTTTTGTATTCTTTTTGGTGTATCGAGCTCTCCCACACTGTCAATATATTGTGCTAAAAAGACTTGAACTTACTTTCACTTTCTGCATAGCTTTAGAGCTAAAAAATCCGAATTCGGATTAATTTTTTATATTATTGGATGGTCATAACAGGGAAAGGCTCCAACTGCATTAGATATTTTGGCAGATATGGGTATTGAATCTCCATTACCATTCCCAGAATCAAGGGATCTTGCCTCTAAAGCTGGCATCTGCAATAGGCCACTCCAAGTAGTTTATAAACATACGCAAAAGGTGAACATTGCATTTGTCACAATTTGAATTAATAATTTCTTATTGTCGTCTCAATTTATTTTCATGCCATTGAAATGGGCCCATTAAACACAAGACCTCTCCTATCCTGACAGTTTGAGGGTTATGCATCAAACTGTCATTAATCATAGATCATTTGCTCTTATTCTAATGGCACAATCTTCCTCCATCTGTATTACTAATTGTTGGTTTGCACAGATGATACCAATTGCGCACATGCCGATGAAAAAGTTGCCACTTTGTGAGCAGAAGGGGAAAATCTCAAGGTGGAGGCGGGGCCATGATGAATGGCTGATACAGTTCAAGTGGAAGTGGCAAAAACCATGGAAGCTCTCACACATGATCAGAACCAGTGATCAGATCAGAAACAGTGATGAGACATTAAAGGGTCAAGATTTGTCTCTTAGGCTTGGCCAAACCACATGATCATCTCATTATTAGACTCAACTTTTGCTGGCATCTACCTTCACTGCTAATTACAACATTGCAGCCTTTAAGGTTACCCTTCATCCTTTTGTTTCTCATTTCCTGCTCCCAAATAAAAAATATCTAACAAAACTGTTGTCACATTATCAGAAAAATTAATAGATTTTCTGAAAATGAGGGTGCATACATCCAATTTCAACAAACCTAACTGCCTTGTTTTATCATGTCATTAACAATTGAATTCAAAAGTTCATCTTCAAATTAAGCTAAATCATGTTAACATGTCCGACTTCCATCAGGCCGATATCCTTAAAAACAATGGATGATGGTTGTCAATAATATCATTTGGGACATTCAATCATCTTGAAGGTATTATGGTTAAGAGGTGCAAAGCTAATTGAAGTTAACCATATATATTTTAAACTAAAGAGGGAGACAATGCATAAGAATTAGGATTAAAAGGGAACCAAAGGTTAGCTGGTTAACTGTTCTATTAATTTTTAAGTATAACATTTTCTGTAATTATTAAGCTTCATTTTCATTAGGCTAAAATATGGAAAATGGAGGCTTTTCGGTTTAATTACAAAATTCTTTCCACCAAGAGGATGCCCATGTGATGCATTTATTGTTCGAAGCATCGTATTTTGACCCGGGTGTCCCAGTCGGTCATGCCATAACATATAAGTGCCCTCATCAATGGGTGCTCGACGAATGATTAGATTGTTTTCGATGTTTTGGATCGTGGTAACGTACAAACCATTTGACAAACATCTCAAACTTCACGTAGTTCATTTGAACCAAACATAATTAGAGTAACCTCTGTATCTCCTAACAAAAGCTACAACTCTCTTCAAGTAATGTAGAGAAACACAAATAAAAATAGATTTATGATAAGACCGGGTATCTCCCATAACCAAAGTATATCCATCTATTTCTACTATCTATATATAAGAGAAATGGTAGGATTTTACTTCAGATTTCAATACTGAATCTTTACAACATCACACCGATGATAAATCACATGAATAAGTTCACGAGAAACCAGCATCACCAGATTGTACGACAATGTGAAGTTTGTCCCTGTAAATTTCTCTTTCCATTTTTTTGTGGTTGCATGTCCAAAAATACAACCACAATTGACAATAACGTAACCATTTCCTGCTAGCTTCTTTTGTTTAGTAGCTATGAATATCCATTATATGTGTTATCATTCTCCAAGCTAGCAGTCTCCTTGATCTCCTGTAACATCTTTAACACTTGCCTCATTACGGGCCTCTGTTCTGGTGATGTCAAACTACAAACACCTGCTACTTCAACAAGCATTCCTAGCCTATTATCATTTGGCATGTCATCATTTTCCCTCATTGCCCTTACCCATTCTGCCATATCCTCAGGGACGAGATGCGGATGCTGCGAAGGAGGCCGACCCGATAGAAGCTCTAACAAGAGGACTCCAAACGCGTAGACATCAGATTTGGTGGTGGCTCGATGGAAGGATTTCCTCAATTCGGGGGCTTTGTAACCTGTGGAAATGGATTCGTCGATAGAAGTGGGGTCTGCGAGGACCAAGAGGCAGTAGTCTGTGAGACAGGCCTCGAAGTCAGGACCAAGTAGGACGTTGGAGGATTTTAGGTTGTTGTGGATAAGTCTTGAAGCTTGGTGGATGTAAGCAAGGCCTAATGCTATATCTTCGGCAATTTTCAAACATGATGTCCAGTGCAGTGGTTTTGCCCTTGTTGATCTTGATCCTGTTCATATAGTGAGTAATTAGTTCAACGTTATAGAATGATCCAAAAAAAGATGCATTTGACATTCAAGGTCAAGCAACAACTTCAATAACCTGATAATAATGTTGAAACACTAAAAATTGATGATCATTCCAACTAAATTCTTTATATTTGATATTTTTTTAAACCGCCCCATAAAAGATGCACCATGAAGGCTTGTTGTCCAAATAAGTCGAGCCGAGCTCGAGCCCTGTCGAGCTCGGTGCAGCCCTATTCTCATCTAAACTAGGCTGGTTAAGGTTTGTTAAGATGACCATCTTGTACCATGTACTACTGTCCTAGGCCAAGGTATATGAAAATATTTTGCCACCTTCTTTGGACTAGTAGATTGTTTTGCAGAATTGCATCATAATGATGACTTCATACTTACTACTAGTACTCAACACACTTTATTCCAGTGTATAGTCAAATTTAAATACGTAGTAGGTAAGCACGGTCCCCATACGGGCATACCTCTAATATTTTTCCTAACAATATAGGCTCCCATTTAACTGTCAAACCCAGTGAGTCAAGTAGTCAACTCACTAACAGAACAAAACGATAAGGAATCGTCTAGAGGTGTTTTAGAGATTATAATTTATAAATGCTACTGTACATGATTTGTATGATTTCCTAATTTTGTTACATTTACCAATTAGGCCGATGTGATAGTTGATGCTCATTACATGTGTAATAACTTGTACGATATAAAATCTAGAAAATTACAAAAGATTAAATAATAAGCACCAAGTGAAAAATAACAGCAAATTTAACTTACCATGGATGAGGTTAAACAAACTGCCATTCGGTTGATAATCATAGATTACAAGCCTCTCTTGTTTCGCCTGAAAATAAGCCCTAACCGGAACCAGATTAGGATGACGTAGACCTCCAACCGCTTCCAAATGCTTCTCGAAAGCCTCACCTGATGTTATTGCCGTTTTCCCGGCGTCTAATCTCTTCACCGTCACAATCAGCTGGTTACCCATAACCGCTTTGTACGTCGTTCCAATTGTTCCTCTCCCTAACAACTCCGCCGATGCTGACATCAGCTGTTCCAGCCCGTACATTGCCGTCTCGCCTTCACAGAATATCAAATTACCGGTTTTCTCTCGGTGTTGTTGAGGTAATTGCATTTTCTTCTCTTTAATTTCAACTTCCTTGTTAACAATTCGTACTGTATTTACAGTATTGTTAGTAGAAATCGCAGCTGTTCTGTTAACGTTATCGATTTCGTTTTCAATTTCATCATCTGAACTGAATGCAACTGACTTCGATTGATGTTGATATCGCCGTTTATTTAAAATCGCAAACATCGATAAAACAAACGCTAAAACGATTAGGAATCCTATTATAAACCCTAGGATAATACCTAGTCGTTTATGCCTGTTTCTAGACGGTGGAGAAACGATTAAACCTTGAGATTCGGCGTTTTGAAGTACCGGAGCCGGAGCCGAAACGCCACCGGACGGCGTATCAAAAAACGGCGAGTTCGAATCACATATCTTGTTAATAATCTTACCGCATAAGCCAGGGTTTAATAAAAACGACGAAACGCCAAATCGCGAGAGAGTAGACGTTACTGGAATCGTTCCGGTGAGATTATTACCGGAAACATTGAACACTTCCAGAGCGGTTTGATTTAGAGCCGGTAGAGAACCGGTGAACCGGTTCCATTCTAGCTTAAGGTAGCTAAGCCGGTCAAGTGAATTAAGCTGAACCGGGAGTGAACCGGACATGTTATTACGAGCGAGGTCAAGTGAGTGGAGATGGTGAAGTGAGAGTAAAGTCAACGGAAAGGTTCCAGAAAAAGCGTTGTGGTCAAGGAATAGTGTTTTGAGGTTAGTAAGAGATGAGAGGTTAGGTAATGGTCCAGTTAGTGAGTTGTTCCGGAGGCTTAGGACTCGTAGCTGGTCTAGCCGGGATAGTGTGTTGTCGGCGAAGGTGCCAGTCAGGCTGCAGCTTTGTAGGACGAAACGAACCACACGGCCTTGAACACACTTGACCCCTTGCCATTGACAGTAGTCGAACCGCTCGTTGAGATTGTAGAGTAGTTTGTTCGTAATGTCGGCTTTTTGTTTGAACTTGAGTAGGGCTACGGCGTCGGAGGGGAGTTGTGGTGGTACTGTGGTGGTGGAGATGGTGGTGGGGAGTGTGACGGTGAGGATGAGAATGAGGGACAGGAGGTGGTGGTGGTGATGGTGGTGGAAGGCTTTAGGTGGAATGCACATTGTTTGAGGAGTGGACTAGGAAAAGAGAGAGAGAAGTGAGTTGTCTGTTTTTGTTTGCTTCTTTTCTTTCTTGCTGAATCAATTTTCCATTAAACAGGGAACTGTAAAACAGGAACCAAGGTCAAGAAAATGACAAAACATGCTAGTGCTGGATATATAACCAAAAGTAAAATAAAATGGAAAATGTTATTTAGACTTTAGACCGTCCGCAATTGTGACATTATATTGTGGGGTTATGGATGCCACATTATCGTAACATAATGTTAATCCATCACACGATTTGCGATAGTTATGTGTAACGGAGGCTCTGTTACGAGTCAACTCAGTTTTTATTATGTATAATGGAATAATTGTTTGTAGTGGTAATTTTTTTCACTACATATTATTACAAACTCGAACTTACAATTTATTATTTATTATTTAAAAAGAAAATATAATTACATTTAATTAAATTAAATAAAACTAATAATACAATAATTAAAAATAAAATTTTATTAATTAAAAATATTTTACAATAAAAAAAACTAAAACGTTACAATAAAAAAGAAAACAATAAAAAAATGTTATAATAAAATAAAACGGTAGAATAAACAATAAAAAAAATTCCATACCGTTACAAGAAAACGTTTTACACATTTTGATAGTTGGGTGGAAGTGTCCAAATGTACTCGGTAAGATTGTTTCGTAGACTCTCATGCGTTGCTTTATCGCGTATTTATTTTACTCTTGTTTCACGCGTCGCAACTCTTTCCCTAAATCTGCCAACGACCAAGTTAGCCGGATACGAGAGAAACTCTTCCTCAAGCGGACATATTGCGAATCCGTTATCTTCTTGAATCATGTTGTGTAATATCACACAAGTGTACATTGTTATCCGATTTTTGTTCACACTCGCTCTAAAAGGACATTTTATTATTCCCACCTACTTTGAAACACACCGAAGATCTGCTCAACATCCTTTCGTGCACTTTCTTAGAATTTCTTGAACTTGTATTGTTTATCGTCAGTAGGACACGAATACGCCTTCATTAACGCCGTTAGTGAGATAATACCCTTTCTTGTAATGATTCTCATTCACATTAAACTTTACGGGTGGATCGGTGTCATTTTTGATGTCATCGAACAACATAGAATTGTTTAAAACATTGATGTCGTTGTTCGAACCCGCAACACCAAAATATGCATTCCATATCCATATATCGTATGAAGCCACTGCTTCAAGCATAATTGTCGGGTGTCCCTGATCATCTCTTATGTAATGCCCTTTTAATGTAGACTGAAATTGATAATGCTAATTGGACCTGTTGATTCAAAAGAATACCTGGAACAATTCTTCTAATAATCGTTGATTCAAACGAATACCGAAAATTAGGTTAAAATTCAACTCAAATTGAGAGAAAAATGAAATTTCACCAAATCAAAAACTAATCATTCTACAATGTCCTCCAAACCCTAAACAAGAACCAGAAATTCGAACAGGCCTAAAAACAAAGTCCACAAAAATTGGAAAAAAAAACATAAATAAGTCTGTAACTTCTAAAATAAAGCGAATTTGGGCCAGAAAGTTGGGCTAACCACCTGTGGCATTTAGTCACGACGTTAGGCTCGGCCCAAGCTTCGATTCGCCTGGTCATGGGCCTAAAATGGACACTCCTAGCCCAAGTTACGGCATTTTTCGTGAAGCCCCTTTTTATACACGATCTTGGACCTCAAGAAACACAAGGGCCCGATCCTCACACTTGGGCCCGCATCACCTTTCGATGCATTTAGGCAGCTCTTCCAGGGCCAATGCATACAGTCAATGTTGTCGAGCATTCCAATAATGTCATGTTTCTCTTCATATTTACTTTGTATAGGTGAACAATATCACTACAGTCGGTCTTCTCAATTACTCCTCCGAATACAATTCGAATATACACTTACAAAATTTGTTAAGACGATTGGATGACGTCATTTCGTCATTTGTAAGTATTAATCGAAAATATCCGAAGACGTCCCGTATGCCAATTGTCGTATGGTGGACGTGGACTTTTGTATCGGAGTAAATCCTAGCCGCCAAAATGCATCCAGACGTTGTTTAAAAAATAAAACACGGTCGAGGATAGGATCAGTCGAGTAAGTGGTAATACCATTTACTATTCAGAGAAACAATTCCAGACGCATTTAACAACCTCTTTTAAAAAAGTTAGACGGATACGTCGGATTATTGAATAAATAGTCCTCCATTAAATGTTGTCCGACACCTTCAAGATCCCTTCATATATACGTACGGTCAGGGTTTTTTTTTTTTGCGAACATGAACTTTCGGCCCATGTATGTTTTTTTTCTTCCTTGATGCATTGTTGCAGAATTGTTATAAGTTCGTCGTCTTCCAAAGAATCATCAAAAATACGATTTATATAATCAATTGTATCCAATTTGATAATAATCATTTTGTGATTGTGTATGTATAAATTGTATAGATTTGGTGTGAATTGCATAAATTGTTGTTGTTATATTACAGGAATAAAAAAGATTTTAAAAAATATTAAAAAAAAAAAGTTATTTCAGCCGTTACAAAAAATGGTCATATATATATTTTTTAAATCATGTTACCGTTGGGGGTGTTTTTTTTTTAATAAAAATCAAAAATAAATTTAAAAAGTATTATATATCCGCCGACGTCGCATACGCCAATTATCGTATGACGGATGTACACTTTTGTATCAAAGTAAAACCAAGACTATCAAATGCATTTGGACGTTATTTAAAATACATAAAGTGCTCAGGAATAGGTTCGGTAGGGTAGTCGGAAATACCTTGTAGTATTCGGAGAAACAACTCACGACGCATGCGAAAACATCTCTTAAACATAATTGGAGGGTACTTCGGGTCTTCGGAAAGTAGTCCTCCACCAAGTGTTGTTCCACAACTTCATGATCTCTTCGTATGTAGTTTCCTGTTCGTTTTCTTGCGTTCGTGAACTTTCGGCACCTTCAAATTGTTCTTTTTCGGCTTTGTATTGTTGCAAAATAGCAACAAGTTCATCGTCGTCCGAAGAATATTCAAAAATACAATTTAATGATTGCATTTTGTGAGTTTTTATGACAAATTGTATAGATTACTAGTGACTTCTAAAGATATTATATTGAGATATTTATAGATAGTTTTAGGAATTAAATATATATATATATATATATATAGGAATGAGTTCAAAAGAGAAAGAAAAATTGGTGGAAAAATGGGAGAAAGGTTCCTTTAACCCTTTGATTTAGCAAATTAACTATTTGATTCATCAAATTCACCATTTGATTCAAGAAAAGTGTTTATTAATGAAAATGTTTTTTGAATCATAGATACCTATTTATTAAATCACATAAAGCATTTTTTTAAATCATATATATATTTTTACTGAATCGTACTTGTTTTTTATTAATTTTTTTTTTTTTGCCCCTTTTCCCCCCAAATATTTATTCTGTTTAGATCCTGTTACTGTATATATATGTATCTTTCTATTTTTCAACCATTGTCAACAGCTAGATTCAAAAAAAAAAAAATAACAATAATGTTGCCTCTTTTCTTTAAGAAATTTTTTATTTCTATTTTAAACCGTTAAAAACAAGAAAGAAAACATAAAAAGAAGAAAAAAACTTGCAGAACCGACTTCTCTATCGTTGTGGTTCGTGTTGTGGTTGACGACGCACCACCACGACGGATTCCACATAATCCATGGTAGCGTTGTGATGGCAAAACGGAGGTGAGAACGGGACAATTGTGAATGTTCTTAGAATTGCCAATAGCTTGAATATAGAATCTAAAATGTAAATCTTTAGAAAAGATAAAAGTGATTTTTATTTTGCAGTAAAATCTTTAGCATACCCACAACCCTAGTTTTGCTAACCATTTCTTTACAGCAACAATAGTTCTGAAACTATTGTTATGTTCAAATATATTAGAGGAGATAAGTGATTTTTATATTGCTGTATCAAAAAAAATTTAACAAAAAATGTTGGATACAACAAGTTTCAGTCATCTTTGTATATTATTAAAACTAGCGTCAGACCCCGCGTACAGCAGCGGATGAAGATTTCGCATGTTGATGTTGATATATATATGTTTAATGGTACATGAATGCAAGAATAATTGCTACTTTTTAAATGAAAGTGATTTTTTATAATAGTTTAAATTATTGTAATTGTAAGTTAGTGATATAAAGAAAGAAATAAGATATTTAAATTTGAATTATTTATATATTAAATAAATGGAGGAACAAATGGAGGGACAAAATGGTAATTTTTGATATCCCTTTTTAAGGATTAAGAAAGAAGGTGTTAAATGCTTTATAAGAGTTATAGATAAAAGTTAAATAAAAAGATTCTAATTTTATAATTAACAGTTGAAGAACTTGCACTTTATTTGCCTTTCTTTTACTTTTCTATATTCTCCTAGTAATCAATTGTTTTATCTTGACATCTTTTTGAATCCAGATTCTAGACTTAATTTTTGACTTGGTGTGTGCTCAGTCAAAAAGGAAGGTAGAGTGCATGGTAGACCTCACAGACTGATAGAAAGCATTAGAAAGATGTAATGCCATTTGCTTACATTGTACTATGAAAGATATTTTTCAATAAGGAATGATAATGTATCTTATAAAATGTTGCAATTATAGGACATTGTATTAATGTCTCCAGGCCAACTTTAAAACTTCATTCTCACATTCACCCTGCCCTCACTTAACTGATATACCCTAGTACCCTACACAGAGTATATAAACATTATAATTGCTGCAATGCTGACTAAGACTTGTATCGCCACTCCTAAGACTTTGATTGAAACCCTAACAATCGCATTGGATTCACAACCAAAGTGCACAAATTGAGTATTGTGTTAATAACGCAATCCTTTTCCGATTTTCCTGACAATGCCGACAAAAACCATTTACTGGCAGAGCTTTTAAGTTCATGCTTTCCATAGAGTTGGCTTTTAAATTTCCCAACACTTTATCAAGCAATGTATTATCCATGAAAGATGTTACTTTTTGATGTTTTAAAAGGATATGTTTGTGGCTAAAGAGCTTTTCCAGTGTCTTACAACAAAATGGGCGCATGCAACTAGTGGTGCCCTTAAAAGGGTGGGTTTAGACGCTATCAAAAAACACCTACTTTTGTTTGAGAGTTGTAAAGATGCTCTTTCTAATATATATATATATATATATATAAGTATATAAACAATGATACTGTTCCTGGTATATAATTAGTAGTACAAACAGTTAAATAACACTTGAGAAGTTAATAATGTACCAGAATGATTTTATACCAATAATTAAAATAAAAATTGCACGATTCATAAGTCAAGGGAGGTACTCCTTTATTCCAAAGTATATGAGCAAATGAATGGTTTGTGGGAGCCATTTCACTTTGAGAAAGTAGGAATGGTGACGAAAAGACATAAAATTAATATAACTTATAAAAGAATTTTTGGAAAAATATGTCTGTTAAATATGATTTATCTTTAACGTATCTACTAAATTTTTGCACCAAATATACTTTTAGCATTTACGTTTTATCCCTTGAGATTTTTTATATGTTTCAATTTAGTTCAATTGATTATTTTTATGTGCAATTAACATTCTAAACTATTGACTTAATCGTAACTTTCATTTATTCACTTTCATTTGATTTCAATTACTAACCTCTTGAATAAATCAATATTTTAATTTTTGTACTTTGTTTGAAAAATATATAGCTCCAAGTATAACATATATACATGGATAATATAAGTAAATAAGTTTTATATAATTTGAACTTATATAATAAAAGTATTTTATTAAAATGGTTAAAATGAAAGTTTACAACTCTAATGTAATGTTTGATGCAAAAATTTTAAATATTTGATATACACTAAAATTTACAATATATAGAGTTGGTTCGAGAAGGAATTTTGATATACAGAATGGAGATGACTTTATATTACTTTATTTGGTTGTTTTGGGTTTAGGTAAATTTTAACTACTTTTATTTATTCATATATATAGAATAGATTATGTAAATTGTTACGGAATATGTTTTATCAGCCTTTACAGGATTGTTATGAACAACATTTTCATATTTTTATGTTAGACCAGTGATTATGCCATCATATTTTTTAGTATGTCCCACATAAATACAGTAATATGTTTGATAATAATAAAGAAAATGCTTAGTTTACGAAATGCTTTTAAAATAATAAGAATAAAATTATGGATCCCAATCAAAACTATTAGAAATAATATTTATCTAGAAAAACAATACTATATTTTTTTAATACACCCCACCATTGTGTTGTACTCTTTCCATAAAATGCGAGAGTGTATGTCTTAATTTATACTTTTGGGAACTTGCAACGAGGTAGCAATTAGATGGAGGCCGATAACAGATAAGTCTTCATATAAAAAATACAACATTTGATTTATTAAAAGTTTTAACTATTAACAAGAAACATCTGTTAAAACATGGCTTCCATGGACCAATTTCTTATTTGGATTTCCAATTCCAAAACTGATGCACCTAAGGTTTTGTAACAACAACAAAAGAGTATTAAAGAAAGACATCTATTCGTTATTAAATAATTAGTATAAAGCGATAATTCTTCAATACTGACACTTCAAAATATACGGGTTAACAACGCATTATTTCTGACTTACTAATAAAGTATCAACAAACTTCAAAAAGAACTTTTAACAAATGAATAAGAGTTAATAATACGGATCGTCAAACGTATTCTTTTATTTGTTCTGAGATCACTAAGAGCACGGGGAGTTGTGATCTAGAAGAGACAATTGTTGCTGAAAAAACAAGAAGTGAGAACAGTGTTTTTAATTTTTTTAATAATTTAATAATTTAATAAATTGAAATAAATAACAAAAGAAATTTAATAAAAATAAAAATAAATATTACAAATTGTATCAAAATACACTCGTTAAAATAAAAAAATACATTCAAACTTAAAAAGAATATAAAATGATTAATTTAAATATAACATAATTTTAAAAATGATCAATTAAAAAATTATTTTAAAAAACTATTAGTTTGGGTATAGCCCAATTGAAAAAATATTAGTTTGGATTTGGCTCAACAAAAAGAAAAGAAACAAAAAGAGATATGTACGATCATCTTCTTCTTCATCATCTTCTTCTTCCTTTTTCATTATTCTACAAGCAAGTGAAAGAAAAATAAAAGAAATAAAGAAAATTGGGCCAGTTGCCCCGACACACGCCGTTCCATTTCGGGTTATTTTGTTTTCTTTGTTGATTACTTATTATTGTGGTCTTCCGAGCGCCATTCCACCATTTCTCGGTCCGGTGTCGAGGTTGAATATCGTGGTGTTGCCAATGTTGTTTCCGAAACTTGTTGGCTACGTAATCTTCTTCTAGAATTACATTATCCACTTAATAAGGTAACTCTCGTCTACTGTGACAATGTAAGTGCTATATATTTATTTGAAAACCCCGTACAACATCAAAGCACTAAACACATTGAATTAGACATTCATTTTATACATGAAAAATTTGCTCAAGGGCTGATTCGGGTTCATCATGTTCCTTCTTCCTATTCGCTTGCTGACATATTTATAAAGGGTCTTCCACGTTGTTTGTTCGATGATTGTATAAACACTCTTAGCAATTGTTCTCCTCCAGCTTCAACTGAGGGGGTATGATAACGTATGCGTGTATGTATGTCTACTACTCCCTCCGTCCCACTTTAAAAGTCCTCTAACAATTTTTGTTTGATTTAAGATAGGTTAAGTAATTTTCAGTTTTACCTTTATATTTAAGGTAAATTTGACTGAAAGTTTTTAAAAAATAAATGGTTATAAGTAATAAATGAGGGTATAATAAAAAATTTAATATTTTTTAATTATAACTTTTTGCGAGTATATAATTTTTAGAGAAAGTCAAAATAATAAAAGAAAAGGTGGAAGGTGGGAGTACTTGGTATGAAACATTCACTCATGTATAGATTAGGAAGTCAGTTATGTAGTTGTTATCTAGTCCTAGTTTGTAGCCTTGTAAACATTATTTATACCCTCAAGATTAATGAGAAATCAAGCATTGGTTTCCTTCGATTATTTCGATTTGTATTTTTTAAATGCTAACATTATTATAATGGCGACAAGGCATATGATGAAATAACGAAGTATGTTATTTGCATTGCATTCCACCAATTAGATCATTACTGTCAAATCAAAATATGTGAATCCAAAATCCTGCTGTTCACGTGAATTATTTTAGGAGGATTTTAGAGACATTTTTCATATATTTAAAAAATGGGGTCTCACTCTCTTTCCTACTCCTACATGACTTCATTCAGCGTCACGAGATCAATACATCGGTGCTTTCAAACTCCGTGAGTTAGCATGGATACAAACATAATTTTTTAAATTAGCATGTTTTGATATATATTGCTGTTGTTGTTTCTTGTCGTTTTAAGCTATTTTGTGTTTTTTTCTAATTATTTTTAAGGTGTTTAGCCTGTTGAATGTTGTTTTGGTTGATCTTCCGGATTTAAGATAATTATATTAGGCCCACTGCAACATGAGTTTTTGGATTTGCCGGGAAAATACGTAGAACGAATATAAATTATGTAGAAAATTAGCAGATTTAGTTTATTAGTTACTGGGCCAATACTAAAAACAAGTCTATGTTGTTGCGGCCCTTAGCTCACCAGGATAGTGGGCCAGAGCACCCCCACTGTCACTCTGGATCCATCCTTGCAAGCTAATATTTTTATTGTCTAGATATGTATTAAACCAGAAAAAATGTATCGATATCTTTGCATAATTGATTTTTACCTGATGCCATGTGAAATTACTGACCAGACAGTCACGTATAATGTCACGTGGACTTTTTTGACCACAACGTCTGTACAGGTGGCAGTCACGTCATCACTTATTTTTTACAGATTTTTTTATTAATTTGTTTATTTGAATTTGCTAACTCGAATAACCTTTAGCCGGTGGTGTCTCAGATTTTTCCGCCATCGGTTGCAGTAAGGCTAGCTTTCGATTCTCTTTCCTAAATGCGGAAGAAAAATCATGAACATATTGAGTCAAAACAGAGGACTCTTTTTGCCTGTTGACGGAAACTTTGACTTGGGTTTAAGGTGGGATGGAAAGTTTAGGGGGTAAAGAATTAGACATTGATATTAATCGTAATTTTGATTTTAAGTAAATCGTAGTACGCCTTTGTATCTGTTGGGACATGTTATTGTGACAACAGATCTAGCTTGTAATAGGACTAGTGTATTTATTGTCAAATGTGTATAATTGGTTTAGACTCGTAAATATATGATATTAACATGTTATTATTATTTGTTAAATGTTATTAGACAAGTACTGAATTCAAGTTAAAGTCAAAATCGCGAAATGAGAAGTCAACTCGCAGGTCTAATAACCTGCGAGATGAGATCTCAGTTCGCAGACCAATCTGGATTCGCAGCTCTCCACTGCGAGTTGAGATCTGGGCTCGCAACTATCTGGGCTCGCAAGGCCCATGGGCTGCGAGTTGAGTCAACTCGCAAAGCCCATGGCCTGCGAGTTGAACCAGATATAAATATAATATTGCTGCTCATTTATTGAGATCCGTGCCATTATTACACACAGCAAATATTTAATTATTCTCCTCGTTTTTCGTGCAGATATATTTATTATAGTATTAAAGGCTCGGTTTTGAGTGATTAACTTAGTTAATAATCAAAACGAAGCCCTTTAATTAATAGTAAAATTATATAAGCTTAAACCTAACGTATTGAGGGATTCCGCACCTCAATACTTAAAGATAATCCGTTATCGAACCAAGATCTAGCGACCTTACAGTATCTGGGTCCTCTTTTGGAATTAGAGGTTTTATCGAGAACTGCAAATAGATGATCAAAAGAAGGGTTTGCTCCGGCCATTGTTGGTCGTAGATTTTTAGAGTTTGGTTTTAGTAATTGTTAATTGATGGTGAGTGGTGGTGAGAGAAACGTTTTCCATATCCAGATCTTGATCGATGTTGGATGATACGGTTCAGTTGGTGGCGATTAAATGGTCGTGGGTGAGGGAGGGCACCGGAGAAGGAGGTCCATGAGAAAGAGAGCACCAGAGAAGAAGGTAGTGGGTGAAGAATATTAATGGGATAGGTTATATATATGGAACAAAGTGTGACAGTAAGTTATATATAATATAATAGTCATGATATTGTCACCTCAGAAGAAGAAAAAAAAACACATAAGCGATACTATTAAATAGAGAATGTCAAATATTCATATTTACCGAAACAACCGTAACTAATTATCATGTTACATACATCGATATAAAATCTTTTAGTTTATTATATAGATAGTCAATAAAAAAATAGCTCGTATACGTGGAATAGATGGTCATAAAACATTTTATCATTACTGTATTTACCCATATTATAAAAAGGGAGTGAAAGTGATGTTAGGATTGCAATTAGTTAGGCAGTCGCCTCGCTTGAAACGTTACCAAACGGCTCCTTCTCAACCACCCTTTGCCGCTTTTCAACCCATGACATGAACCACCCAATCTACCCTATCCATGTTGTAATTAAAAACAATTATATTCTTTTATCTAACTAAAATCAACATAAACCTAACAACAACTTCCTTTTAAGAAAATGCATACTTCATCTGTTCCAAAGGATAGATTTTATAACAGGTGATTTGATAGACAGTAAATGACTTTCTTTGACCATATATTTTGTGAAATTACTGTTGATATTCGTTTAAATCACAATCAGTGATGAGATGTGTAGGTCGATTATCAACGTAAAAAATCAATGTGAATAATCCTGTACATCTAAAATCTTTGTCAAGCTATAAGTTTGTTTTAGGCGTAAGTTCAATGTACTACTCATTTTACTTAATCTTACTAGTCAATACTTAATTATCATAATTTTCAAAGCTATATCACAATTTTCAAAATAATATTCCCTTATCAAACTAGTATAAAACTAGTATATTTAGTAGATTTTTTTTTTATAACATATAATAATGCTTAATTAAATCATAAAACCGATGCATTAATCATGTGGGCATCTAGCGATTTGGGAATTTGTGGAAGTCAACATCTTAAGTTGTATAGTGCAACATTAGGTGCCCAAATGCAGCTACTATCTCACTGTCATATGTTGGTGCCACTTCCCTGTCATCACCCATTCCTTTTCCTTCTCTGTCTTCTCTTTTCCCACAGGTTTAATACGTTTCCTTTTTCCCCCACAATACATTAAAATATTACAACTTATGACTTCAGCTTTTAAACTAAACCCTATCATATATTTTTATACAGTTGGGTGGGTTTATTATTTTGTTATTTTTGTTGTTGAAAGTATTTAATTATTAACATGTTTCTTATTCCTTCTTTAAAATCACTCCTCCCTTGCTCTAACCCTTTCATTCAAACCGTCTAATTCACACACAAACAACATGAAGAATGCTATTAACAATAGCAACACAAAGCTCATCCTTTTACATCCCTACATCCAAAAACAAGCCAACCCTAACCGCCTATGGCTCATTGCCCTCGTGTCCGTGCTCACCCTAGCATCACTTCTAACCCTCGTTTACACCCGTGAATCGTTCCATACAACTACAACAACCACCACCACAACACGTATCGTCTCGACCGTTAACCAACAGCAACAAACACTTCCTAAATCTGTAATGAAAGCCCTCGTTCACTATGCCGCTAACACCAACAGCACGGATCACATGTCACACACCGACATCAAACAAATCATGGATGTCCTAAAACAATGCACCTCCCCTTGTAACTTTCTTGTATTTGGGCTCACACCCGAAACTCTCCTGTGGAACGCTTTAAACAATTATGGCAGGACTGTTTTCATAGATGAAAACCGCTACTATGCTGCCTACATCGAGGAAAAGTACCCAGAAATTGAAGCTTATGACGTCCAATACACTACCAAGATCAAAGAACTTAACGAGCTTATAACTTCCGTTAAAGAACAAACACGCAACGAGTGCAGGCCAGTTCAAAATTTGTTGTTTTCTGATTGCAAGATTGGATTAAATGATCTTCCAAACCAGTTGTATGAATTGGACTGGGATGTGATTCTGGTGGATGGTCCTCGAGGGTATTGGCCTGATGGTCCAGGGAGTATATCGGCAATATTCACTGCTAGCGTGCTTGCCAGGAGCAAAAAGGGTGGGAACCATAAGACACATGTCTTTGTGCATGATTATAATAGGGAGGTTGAAAGGGTGTCTAGTGAAGAGTTTTTGTGTAAAGAAAATTTGGTTAAGTCTTCTAAGGATTTGCTGGCTCATTTTGTGGTGGAAAGAGTGGTTGAAGAGAGTGGTAAAAACCAGTTTTGTCGCAACCATCCAACGTCATCCTAGGCCAGCCATCACAGTCATCATGTAATGTTCTATTACAACAGAATTATCACTTGGTGTAATCGTATTGAACTTGTTTATGAAAGGCTCATAATCCATCAAACCATGGGTTCGTTTGTAAAGGGCTCCATAAAAGGAGGTTTGACACTTTGTAACCAAAAGCCCTTGCTGAATCAAGACTTTTTGTTGTACTATGAAGAATTAATGAAACTTTCTGGCATATACAGCAGACTTTACATTAGCAGTATAGCACTCTGATTTGCCTTCTTGTGAATAATAAATAATAAATGGGTGTTACCGTCATCCTAATGATATATTGAAGAATCACCAATGTAAGAGTTCAGTTAGCAAAAGGATTTTGAATCAAGATAGTAACACATACATATAGATATCAACGTTTTGCAAGAGAATAGCTTAAATTAGCATGTTTTCACATAAACAGGTTACGATATCCCGCCCCTTTTCCGAATTTGTATCGACAAGATCACCAAGAGTAGAAGTATCCCCAACCCTGAACCAAAAATAAATTCTCAAGTTGGTTATGTAATGTTCTCTCAAAAGGATGAAATGAGTTTCCAGCATATTATGCACATGATCAGCCAAGAATTGTTTTCTAACGCAATGGCTGAACTCATTACAAAGCGCCTTTTTTTTCTAAAGGTAGGTATATATTAGAATAAAGAAAAACTAGGGACACTAGAAAAAACAAGGAACACATCTGGGAACAAACAACTGAAAGTTATCCGACCGAAACCTATAGAAGCTAACAACAATGTAAAGCTAAAATCGAAATCACCATACCACCAGAAAAAAAGACCCAGGAAATAGGAGAATACTGAAGCATAACAGTGACCATGAAAACTTATACCCCTAACAAGTTGAACCATCAAATTAATACATGAGCTACTTTCCTTGAGATCATCCGTACTTTGAACACTAGAACTCATGATAAGCTACTAAGCATAAATTACCACTCTGAGCTTCAAACCAATGCTAGAAGCTGTTCGCGAATATGCTTTCCTTGACATAAAAAGATCTTGAAACACCAAGATCTCTTAGCCGATTGACCATATCATAAAGGAACTCAAAGCTGAGTACTGATTGTGCATTAAAATCGTCCCTTATCTGTGGAACAACCCTAAAGCACTCTCCTAACATCTTATTAACATGATCACGAATCATTCTCCATGGCACAGGATATTTTTCACACAGCTTCAAATATTCAACCACTAAATCAGCTGGATGCAATTTACCACCTTGATTGCCATCTTCACAGTCGGATACCCTTTCAACCGTCCTAAATCCAGCAAACAAAGCTGGATTTTCAAGAAGAGTCTCAGCTGAAAGTACTCCATCAGCACCAGTTTCTTCCAAGCATTGTTTCACATCATCCATGTGACTGAATATTCCCATTTGCAAGAACCGGAAATCGAACAGCGTTTTTAACAGCTTGTATTGCCTTCCAATTTGCTCTGATATTTTTCATATCCTTTTCATCTCTGGTGCGTCCATGTACTGTCAGAAGTGCACAACCTGCATCTTCTAATATTTTTGCATACTTTAAAGTGTCTTGCCTATCTGGAAAGACTCTGATTTTGCAAGACACGGGAACATTGAGGTTATGAGCTAATTTTTCAACCAATGACTTCACCAGAGGCAGATCGTCCATTAGGAAAGATCCGTAGTTTTCTTGTTCCGCAACATGCGTTGGGCACCTGCAAATGGAAGAAACACATAAGAAAAGAATCATATGCAGAAGTTTGAACATTGTAAGTGATAATAATGGGATTCAGGGTTATGTTTTATATCAAATGGGTACATATATTGTTTAAAAGAAAAACATGTTATATGGGTCGAAGAAGTATGAATAGAAAAAAACTTTACAATGTGTCTGGCAAACTTCAATAAGTTTGGTATATACGAATCCGCTATAAAACTTATAGTGAAGTCTGAAAAGCTTACCGCAAATTGATGTCAACGTAATCGCGGTAAGGATCCACCATGCGTGCTGCTTTTAATAAAGTGTCTGGATCGTTTGCACAAAACTGAACAAATAATGGTCGATCTTCCTATAAATTTCAGGCAACGAGAATAAGAGTTAGGTTACTCCCTAACATCTACCCAATTCACATACAATTACAGTAGCAGTCAAATGCTAAAACAAACAAGCTAAACTATGCATATGTGCATAACACCTTACCTTGCAGGTAGTGAATTCCTCGGAGCAATACTTCTCGTTCTCAGCAAAGATGCCAGAGTAAAGCATGGGGGGTAGGCAGCTTCAGCACCGTATTTTCGACATAGTAATCGAAAAGGAAGCTATGAATTATCAACCATCGGTGCTACAATCAGCTTAGGCTCACCTAGTTTCTTCCAATGTGCCCACGCTCTCTCGATTCTAGCATCACCTGTCAAATTGCCATTCCTTATGGAGCAGTTATCATCGACCAGGGAATCTGAAGTGGGTGGACAAGAAGCTAGAGATTGAGTAGTGGAATCAAAGGCCATTAGTTGAATGATTTGATTTCTGGTAGGCCTCTTGGAATGGCAATGGCTATTCCAGTTATACAGTTTATCAACTTAAACCCACTGACCATGTATATATATATACTATATATATATATATATAAAATACAAAAAACATATCATATATGATATAATTCTAATTCTACACAATACTTTAAATAACAATAACAAATGTAATATATAATGTGATACTATAAAAAGTATAATGTATAGTTTAGCAAAATACAATACCATACAACACCATATAACACAACAATACGATACAACAATAAGAATGTAATATCGTATAATCTTATACATAAAAAAATATTATTATAAATAAACAAATCAACATATATCATAAATATCATTACATATATAATAAATTAATTAAATTTCAATTAATGAATGTTATTCATATTAATGATCGAATACTAAAAGCAAAATTTTCCTTCAATATACTTTGATGATTACCATTTATCATGAATATTAAAAGGAAAAAGTAATATTATTGGTAAATACTTTGCCTCTAATGTTCATTATTATTAATCATATTATTATTATATTAATATTAATTAATAATTGATCATAAATAATATAGAAAATTTCAATGAATACTAAAAGCAAAGTTTACCTTTAATGGTCATTGATTAATATTATGATTAATATTTATAAATGAATCTTCTATGCTTCCCTGTAAGTCATGCTTCTCTGAATCCGCCTATAATAAATTTGGTTATTTATACATATAGCATATATGTATATATATAGCAACCAAACAAAATAATAGTTATTTGGATAGTTGGATAGGTCTAGAGTGTAAAAGCATTGTTGCTGCAACCCTTCACCTCCTAGACCGCCCATCATTACCATCGTGCGTGTTCATAACATAACCATTGCTCAGTATAGACGTATGGTTTTACTTATTTGCTAAGTTGATTGTTTATGTTGAAACTGCTAACAAACAACTTATATTCCATCTAACTACGTGTCACCCTTTGTAACTTAATCAAGAAAGTTTCCCAGTAGGACGAAACTTTATGCAAGACTTTCTATCATTTATAACATATCTAACATCCACAATATGATACCAAGTGTGTGTTATTATCAATCCTAATAATAAAAATGATGAGTCACCATCCTAAATATCGAATTATCAATCAAGATACTAAGATAGTAAAACAAAAGCATGAGAGTATCTTTCTTCTAACATAATACAAGCATTTTAAGGATTCCAAATGTGTATCAATAACAAGTCTACAAAGAACAATGGGTCCCAGTTTGGAACTAAAAATCGACTCCAGTTGTCAACTAATGAGCTTTAATCTCAACAAGGAGTTTTCAGAATACTATCACACATGACTTTCTAAGCTCTGTTGTCTTCATTTGAAAAGCAAATAGATTGCTAAATGCATGATATACTAGCATACAAAAAGTACCATCAAATGCACCTGTGTGACTCCGGAAGTGTTGACCTCATCCTACAACCCGTTTGCAGATACACTTTCAAGACAATTGCTGTTGACATAAAGAGGCCTTGAAACGCCAAGATCTCTTAGCCGATTGACCATATCATAAAGGAACTCAAAGCTGAGTATGGATTGTGAATTGAAATCATCTCTTACATGTGGATGAATCCTAAACCACTCCCCTAACATCTTGTGAAGATGCGCACGGATCATTCTCCATGGTACCGGATATTCTTCACAAAGCTTCAAATATTCAACAACTAAGTCAGCTTGATCCAATTTACCATCTTGATTGCCAACTTCACTATCAGACACCCAATCAACTGTCCTAAATCCAGCAAACAGAGCAGGATTTTCGAGAAGGGTCTCAGCTGAAAGTACCCCATCAGCACCAGTCTCTTTCAAGCATTGTTTCACATCTTCCATGTGGCGTATGTTTCCATTTGCAAGGACTGGTATTCGAAGAGCGCTTTTCACAGCCCGTATTGCCTCCCAATTTGCTCGAATCTTTTTACCATCTTTCTCGTCTCGGGTCCGCCCATGTACTGCAAGAAGAGCACACCCTGCATCTTCTAACATTTTTGCATACTTTAAAGTGTCTTGCAAATCTGGAAATAGTCGGATTTTGCACGACACGGGAACATTAAGATTAAGGGCTAATTTTTCAACCAAGGACTTCACCAGAGAAAGTTTATCCATCAAGAAAGCTCCATAATTTCCTCTTTTGGCAATACGCTGTGGGCACCTGCAAATAAAAAGAAATGCATATAACAAGGTATGATTAAATATAGCTGACAATCCCAACAGAACCAGTTCAACGCTCCTTCTACCATTAAAATTATGAGTTATAGCACAAATTAAGTGTAATAAAAAAACCATAGGTTAAATCAAACAGATCGAGTTTGACTCCAACATAATTATTCGAGCAAAATTCGTTACATTTCCTGCTTTTAGAAACAACACTAGAACCCACTCCATCTTATTTGATATCTTATTATAACCGTTTAATTTGAACTTACAAAGTAAATACGCTAAATAATTGACCTAACCACCTTCTCATTTTGTGTATGGTTCAAACACTAAAATACATGTCATTAACTTATGCAACCATTATTTTATGTTGGCACTCAAAGAGCACAAACAAAGCTCTATTTTGAACCTCAAAGGTCATAACGTTCATCGCATACATTGAATATAAATACAGCATACATATGTAGCTACCATATCGAACCACTAACCTTTTCCATCATCAACATATCTTTTGCATGATACCTAATAAAATTCAATACCGATAGTCAACATTTCAAAAAGCTTACCCTAAGTTAATGTCAACGTAATCGCAATACGGCTCCACTTTCTGTGCAGCTTCCAATAAAGTATCCGGATCATTCGCACAAAATTGAACAAATAACGGCCGATCTTCCTACAAATTTCAAGCATCAATATCACAATATTACATAAACACACTTAACTTCATAAACCTACAATAGCAACGCAATGCAATCAATTGACTATCAATCAAATCAATAGTGCATAATATGCTTCTAACCTTACAAGTAGTGAATTCAGTCGATCGATACTTTTCATTCTCGGTGAAAATACGAGAATGAAGCATGGGAGTGTAAGCAGCTTCAGCTCCGTATTTACGACACAATAATCGAAACGGAAGTTCTGAATTATCAACCATTGGTGCTACAATTAGTTTAGGTTCACCAAGTTTCTTCCAATGTGACCACGCCTTTTCGATTCTGGCATCAACGTTCATGTAGCCATTCGAACTGATAACAGATGAAGAGGTGTTTGTTGTTTCGGAACAGAGGTCTTCGTCGTTGTTAGCAAACGCCATGAGTACGAAACGATGAAATAGGTTTTTTTTTCCGGCGTAGGGTTTGAATTTGGTAATTGATGTGTGAATAAAAGATGCCTGGGAAATCGGGTGGACTTCGGATTCGGATTATCGAAGAGTTCATGGGCTATAAGGCAGTTGTTAAAGTTTCATGGGCTCAGGATTCAGGACAATCGGTAAAAACTACTCGTAATGAAATAGCCGAATTTTAATCTCTTCTCTTTTAAACATCTCTTTATAATTTTATTTTATAAAAAACAAAATAGAAAAATATCATAGAGAAATTTGGGTCATCGATCGAATTCTATATATGTTCATTCAACGGTTGAGAATATTTCATCACCTAACTTTCCGTCGGGACTTTTCTGAGTTGGCAAATTCAATCCCTCAGTGTTACATTGTACTCCGTTGTATTTAAGAAATTTGACAATCTATGCACCCGTAATTAAAATTAAGTCCTTCAATTGTACCTTATCTTTTAAATCAATTCACTGCTTTTCATATAGTTACATATATAATACCCTTATAAATTGTTTAGCTCATTTCTTCACTGCCTTACAAGTTTAAAGAAAGCAAATGACAACGATACCCTTAACATTAACGAAACAGATTAAAATACCCTTTGTTAAATATAGAAACAATATACATGTATGGAAACTACCATTTTTTGTTTGTACATAAACAAGGAATATTTGTCCAACAATATTTGTCTATAAATAACATTTATATATTACATATAACGTAATTTACTTCAACACTAAGACACCGCTCGGAAAAAACCCAATAACTTTGAGCACTTGATCATAATTGGTAAATGTTAACATAACTCTATTGTAATTTACTTCATTGAAGTTCAAATTGTTGGCGGCTCCATAACTTTGGCAAGTTAGCAAACATAGTCCATGAGAGTTCCATAAGTCTTCCTTACATTTTATAAAAGGGTAATTGTATTTAGCTGTTAGCCATCCCGCTTTTGATTAAACGAGACACAACGCACAATTTCCATTTATTTGCCGAATTTTTTACTTGATTCAAAATTCAATTACATATCTAAAGCAAACTCATTTGAAAACTCTAATTTCTCCATCGAATTGAGCCACCCATACATTCCCTCATATTGAATTTTTCGTTAGCTATAGCGTTGCAAATACGTTGGTGAGCGCTGTTAGAAACTGTAACCACCGCTGTTTATCGATTAATCAAAATTATACTTCCGATCTCTATGCGCCATTATCTTCCCAAAAGACGTTATCGATCCCGAAATCGCAACCTCTATCAAAGAGCTCCAATCCCCCCCCCCCCCACTGTAACATCCACTCCCTAAATAATTAGTTTAGATGCTTGATATATGATTAAAATGTTTAAGTATGACTTATATGCATATTTGATACTTAATTATGAGGATTGTAGATAATTTTTACGAACGCGTAGGCGAAAACCTCATTCAAAAATGGAGTTCTGAGTGAAAAGTTATGCAATTTTTAGTGTTTAGTTGTCAAAATGGGTACCCAACCGGGTTAAACCCGACCCAACACAGGTCTTAGCGAATTTAACCTTCAAATACACGATGTTGACCCTAATTACTTCCCCATTTCATTTCTAAACCTCTGAAGATTTCTAGGGCACCAACTTTGGTGTTTTTACAAGAAATTGGTGAGATATTAGCAAGATTTTTTGAAGATTTCAAATGTATACTTTCATTCTTTACTAAGTGTTTGATTTGAGTTCAAGAAATCATAAATTGTGGTTACATGTTGAAGATGATAAGCTGAAATCTTGAGATTATATAGGATAGATGAGTAGTTTATGTTAGATGTTTTGTTATTTAGCTATAAACATGAGTAAATTACAAGATATGTTGTAAATATTGATGCATGTATACAATTAATAACATGTTTCCGGCCTTATACTAGAAAATTCTATAAAATCAAGAAAAAATCATTTAGGGGTGATTCTATGGCATTTGAAAGGTATTAATGTCTATCGTGTTTTGTATTCAAACATTGTAAACTAATTTCACCCTTAGGATGGGTAAAAATCGCATTTTCTACAGTGTTGTGCTGTCGAACTTAATTATGACAATATGTTGTTGCTGTATTGCAATATTCATAGAAAATCGAGGAAAAATCCTAAAAATCTGTAAAAAAAAATAAAAAAATATAGGCTCTAAAAAGGTAAGAGAAAGATCTATAATTCATATCTAGAAGTAATTTGATAATTTTGAGTCTAAGATGGGTAAAACATGTACGCAAGTCACGGCTGTAAATGAGAAATCAAAGTGGATTCATAGAAACAAAAAAGGCTAGTTGGGTTTATGTTGTACAATGTTTATGGAACTTGTTATGTGATCTCCAGGTGGTATTTAAGATTTTTTGGAAGCCTTGGAAGTGTTATCCGGTCATTGGGTTGGTGTTGATGTAAATTATCCGTTTTGGTATTCGGTGTGACTTAGCCGAATTAGACAATGAGTTTACTTGGATATATGTTAATTATGTGTTATATACGTATATGTGCTATGATCCTTGTTGAATGATACTCATTACATGAATTGGTATGTTTGTATGTCTTGAATTGAGTACGATTGGTCAATAACTCATGTGGGTCCGGATGAGATAACCGGAGAGGTTGTTCCCTACTCATTAGACCCGGGGGGAAGAAGGATGGTTATGCAGGGATGTGAGTAGAGGGTTTGTGCAACATCCAGGGAGGAGGATCACGGATTGTAGTGTCAAACCTTATGTTCTTTCTCATGTTTTATACATTGATCTTTGGATAATATACAAACTATGCATAGTATGATCTTGAGTAATCTTTTGTACTTGTTTGATGTGTTTATGTGATTCAGAAGCAATTGAAAGTTAATTGTCATTGTTTCTTCCTTGTGAGCTTATGCCTTAATAGTATATTTGTTAAGAATTGATCCTTGTATTTCTTGAAAAACCCTTGAATGTATACTTATACGAGACATGATGCACATGATATCCATTTAAATTCACTAAGCTTTGTAGCTTATCCTTTTAGTGGTAAAAATTTCAGGAAAAGAGGATAAGGGTAAAGAGCAAGTTGTTGAACGTTGATTGTTCAGGTTGGAAGCAAGGATTATTTTATTTTGGTACATAATAGTTTATGCTTTTTGGGTTGTAAACTTATTTAGTTTATCACATTCTGGGTTAATGTTTCCCCAAAGAACTTATTTTAAGTTTAATATGTAAAAACAAATTAGTACAAAAACATGTCTTTTGATAGTTTATATATGTATCCCGTATCTTTTGTGGTTAAACTTTATTATAAATTTTAGGAGCTTTTGGTAAATCTTATATTTGTAACCTGGGCGTTACACCCCCCCCCCCCCATATAGGGTTGAATGTATCTATATACTTTAAAAGTTGAGTTTCAAGTAATAAATGTTGGTATATAAATATATATATTATAAATGTTAATGTATAATAATAATAAATATAAATATAAATAATCATAAATGTTAATATATAATAATAATAAATATAAATATAAATAAATAATAATACAAATAAATAAAAGTTGAATTTCAAGTCATTAATGTTGACAATTAATAGTATAATTATAAATCTATATATAATATAGTATAGTATATAAAAGTTGAATTTCAATTGATAAATGTTAGTACATAAATATTAATATCTTAAATTGGTATATAATAAATATTTATATATATATAATCTATCTTCTATAATGTATAATATAATATCTTTCTATATATTTTAAAATTCGAGTTTCATGTTATTAATGTGAAGTCTTAATGAATACCAAATACATAAATGTGAAGTCTTAATGAATACCAAATACGCAAATGTGGAGTCTTAGGACCGATTCTAATGCTTATGAAATTATGTGGCCTGTTAAAAATCTGATTTGAATATTATGTATTCTAAATAAATATATAAAAGCTATATATGGTGTATATAATAAAAGACATTTAATAAATTCAAATAATACATAAATTGCCCGTATGACCTAATTTAACCAAAATTACTACACCGTTAAAAGAGTGAAACACCGACTAAAAACAAATTGATTATCAAGTTCTAGCTAAGTTAAGGAGCATGAGTAATGGTTCATAATTCGAAAGATTAAAGCTAAATATGAGTGAAGATAGTTTCCATGAGAACAAAACCTCATTATACAATACGTGTGCAACGCACGGGTCTGATTGACTAGTATTCTTAAAAATTTGAGTTTCATGCATTTATTGTGAGGTGTTAATGAATAGCCAATATACAAATGTGAAGTGTAAAGATGATTTAAATATTTGTATCTTAAATAAAATATATAAAAGGTATATGTTGTGTATATAATAAAAGACATTTAATAAATTCAATTGATACATAAATTGATTGTATGACTTCTAATAATTCAATACTTCGATAGATTAAAGCTAAATATAATTGAAAAGCCATAAGAACAAAACCTCTTTCATCAATATCATATTCAATTTAATATGAGCTATTACTTTTTCAAGTTACGAATTAAAGCTACCATTCTACGTACACCTAACAAAACTATCTATACAACTTAAAACTTTCATTTCAACCTTTCCCTTACCCTTTAGACCATTAATATCAAATTGTAATGACATTTCAATGTAATCCACAGATACACAATTCTTCAAATTCCTTTTACCTTTCCCCTTAGCCTTTAGCCCTTCCAATAACCCCATGCATTAAATCAACAATAGTTCAGGTGGAAGCCTATAAATAACATCCTCCCTTTGTTGAGCTTACCACACCTTCCAATCTATAGTCAAGATCTGCATTGTTGAATATAAACAGTATGTTAAAGCAAACCACAGATAACAAATCTCACTTTTTCCTCAACGAGCTAAATGTTGTTGTTGAGGGACCCATTATCGTCATGATCTGCAGAAAATGGGATGTTAATGCTGTTACTGACCGGTACATAAGCACTGACTTTGTAGTCTCTGATGGGAGGGTAAGATAACAATTTTTCACATTATCATTAACATAACATTTACCTGTAGTGCTAACATAATGTTTGGTCAGGGGAATACAATGCATTGCACGGCAAAGGGCAATATATCACATAATTTTGTTGATAAGTTACAAGAAGGAACTGTTTACTCTATCAAAGGCTTTACCGTGCAACCAAACAAAGACGAGTACCGGATCTTCAAAGATAATGCTTACATGATTGAGCTTGACGGGTCAACATCCATTAGAAAAAGTGCTGCCAAGGTTGACGATTTCGTTAGGAACCCTTTTTAGTTGATAGACTTTGACGACCTCCAACCTACATGCAACAAGTACTTGATCGGTAAAGATTTATCTCAACAAAATTTTGTATTACATTTCACATTAAATTTATAGTCAATATGACTGATGACTGATGACTAACTAATTTAACACCATGCAGATATTGTTGGTTACGTTACAAATATCGGTAGATCAACTCAACAGAGAACTGGGTCAAGGACACTTGATTTCTACCTTACTAATCAAAGGTTGTATTCCTTTTTTAAAGCTACATGTACCAGCCAATGATATTATGTATCCATTTTAATGTATCCCAGCATAACTAACCCACATTTAATTTTCTACTCCATCAAACAGGGGGCAATCAATCCGAGTGACGTTATGGGGAAACCTGGGTGATGACTTGCTTAAAAAAAAAGAAAACTGAGAATGTTGAGATATATGCTATAATTCTGACTTCAATGAACGCTAAATATTACAACAGTAAGCATCCATCAGTTGAAAATCTCCCCACATTTTCCATTACTTTAGAGTTGATTAAAAAAAATATTACCTTCCAGATAAGCTTTACGTTTCGAGTAGTTCATCAACACTTATTCTCGACGACAAAGAAATTCCTGCACTGAAGGAATTTAAAGTGGCAGTGAGGTGATCAAAGTTAATGTGTTCACATAAAACTTTAAATACCAGAAACATTATAACCATTGCCTGAATTATCGATTGTAGTTATGTGGAGCTCACCCAAGAGGCTTTGCCTGTTCACCAATGTGAAGCAAAGGACGGTACGCTTGAAGACCTGTTACAATGGGGATGCAACAGAAAAAATGATGTAACCTAATATTTTTTTCCCCTTCTTCCCTTTACCCCTTTACTGTAACGTTAGCCCACCCCATGTTATTTATCCTCTGTTACTGTTACTTTTTCAGACTGCGACCTTTCACTGTAAACTAGAAATTGACAATATTCGTACCAAAATGGGTTGGAACTACTTGGCATGTGGTAGTGATAAGTGCAAGAAAGGTCTCACCCGAAAGAATGGGAAATTCTGGTGTGATGCATGTAACAAGCCCAGTGATTACCCAGTTGCAAGGTGATGCTCTATATTTTATATGACGAATACCATGTGTACGTATATATTACATTCATTAACAAGTCATAAAGGTAACCATTTTCCTTTCCTGTGCAACATATTCTAACTAGGTACAGGCTTGAAATCGATGTTTATGATGAAACGGCTCATGCTGTGATTGTAATGTTTGATGAGACCGCAGAGGAATTAGTAAAGTGCTCAACAAAAGCGCTTCTGGAAGCCGAAGATGAAGTGAGTGTATAAATTTTAACTAGATATTAAACCTACTTTTTTTGCTTACTTTTCTATATAGTCTTCAGATGCCCACTCGCTGTTGCCTAACGCTATAACAAATGTCATCAACACCACCCATATATTTGAGCTAAAGTCGCACACCTATTACGAACATGGAACCTTTGAAAGCTTCACCTGTGGTAAGATTTATCCACCCCAAGACTCCACAAACCAGAGCTCTACAGGCTTTGCACCGTTGGATGCTACTGTGGATGTTGGTACGTTGGATCCGTGTACTGATTTTGAAAAACCTTTGCTGAAAAGATTGTCAATAGGCCCATCAATCTCTACTCCATCGAAATTTCTGAGGGGAAGAAAAAGAAAAGGTTACCTAAAAATTTAATCGATCACCTCCAATTATTACTTATGGAACCACTCACATGTCTATTGTGCCTCAATCGTTTTAGATACATTGTTGAAGATTTAGACTCGGAGGCGATTGGATTCGAGGAAGCACAAGTGGACAAGCTTGCTGGAACTTCTGGACAAAAGAAAAAGAAAAGGTGAGACCACAATTTAGACTTCAGTGGTGCAATAAAAGTTTTACAAATAATAACAAGGCTTTTTTTTTTTTTGCCTAATAATTTAGCTACATTGTGGAAGATTCTGAGCCAGAAGATGCAACTGAGTCAGAAGATGCAACTGGAGTTCAGAAAGTTTCGGGGGTCAACCATGATAAAGAAGATGATGAGTAGAGATCTTCACAAATAATTAAAATGCTGTTAGAATTTTGTAGTAGTTATGAAAAACACATGTTGCATCCCAAATGTGGTTAGCGTTTTGTGGTTTTATGTGTCACTCATAGTATAACTCGCGATTGGTTATGCATTTTTATTTTATGAATCTGCCTTTAAACCGACATATATCTTGATCCTTTACAACCTTATTGTTTAGAATGATGATACAAAATAAAGCTATCATAAGTAAAAGACTTATTGGCTGTCAAATTGTAGAATATATACCTACTTTACTTTGTGATAAAATTAAAAGTAACTCAGGATGTGAAGAAAATAGTGTACTGAAGAGCATTTAAGTTTTATAGACAACAAGATAAAAAATCAAAATTTATATACTCAGGATCATTCCACTTTCCCACACAACAAGATAAAAACTTAAAACTTATACCAGTAACTGAAATTTTGTCTCAAATTAGAACACCCGCATGAAACAAATAAAAAACTAGAGTGCATGTTTGGAAAAATGTCAAAAAGAAATAAACACATGTTTGGAACAGTGTCACAACGAAATAAAATCTCTACCCGAAACATGTTTCAAACCCAACCCATTTCAAAGCAACTCGCCCATTTTGCCACATCAACAAGAATTTTTTTTGAAATTCAAGCTTGATATTAACTTTAACAAGTCAATCGGTGAAGATCCTAGTGGCTGAAGATCTCACCTTAAAAAAGGTAAGAAGGTTTGGTGTCAGAATTATAGCATATATTTCAACATTCTCAGTAATGAATCGTCTATGGGACAAAGGCAAAACCATCAGCTCTCATTCGTTTAAGAATGTTACCAAATATATGAACCTTAAAGGAAGACAGGTGTTTTAATCTATTTTACCATCGTTTTATTATTTCTCAAGATGGATAAATAACTCATGAACCTTTTATTGCAAAAATATATATATATATATATAAATGAAAGGAATAAAGATAAAGAAAGACACCAGTTACCAGGAAATTCCAAAACCTACCGTTTAAATGTCTTCAATCAATATCTTTCAAATCCTCTAATCAACTTCTTCACAATTTCATCTGTAAAGAAATCTAAGTTACAATTTTGATGCAAATATGGATCCAGGTATGTCCAGAACTGAATAAAATTGCACAGATTTAAAGAAAAATAATTCATATAGATATCGTCATTGATTTCTTTATTTTACAGATTCACATGATGATGTCAACAACATTCCATCCCTTTCCAACATGTTGCAGAATTCTATGATCATCCATTCAGATACAAATATTACACGAGACGGGAAAGTGCAAAGTTATTGTGGTCTAAAACTTATAGAAATAATTCAGCAACAACCAGGTAAACACAACTGTGATTTTGTTTCATAAACATTTATTAGCTTTGTGCTTAAAAGTCAAGGTAATGGTTCAGGATCACCATCACTTCCAAGAGACGCAAGAAGAAATGTAAAGCTAATATCAAAATCTACCACTTTGAATAACCACCTAACCAATCCAGAATTGAGAGCAACAGGTAATCCATTCACCAAATTACTACTACACTAAATTTCTTTAATAAAATATTCAATAATTCCTTCGATTTATTTTTTCATAGTTTCATTATTTACCCCCTGTCCAATCATATCAGAATCAGGGCAAATGCATGCATCCAGAAAAAGCCGGAAAAGAGCAGCATTCACCTCTGCAGGTATACTTACATGTTAATCAAACCAGTTTCCCCGTTGTGGCTATGATTTACTCGACAAACCCATGCTTATATAAAAGAAACAAAAAATATTTATTTTAATTAGATTATAGTTATGCCCACCCATGTATAAATTGTTTTCAAATACATGTTGGTTGTAAGACATACTATTGTAAGGGTTTTTGGTTGTTCGATCTCCCATTCAATATGCATAGGACCTGTACATAAACACATAGACAATATTTGACATGTAAGTACATGAACAAAACCAATACATGATCAAATTTGCTTCTAATAACGCAATATACACTAACCAATGTTCATATACTTGATAAATTTTGATTATATAATACTTTACCATTAAAAAAACAACATTTCAAATGTAACAGTCAATGGAATATATGTACATCAACTTTCACTAATGCTTAACAACCACTCATGATATTAATATTTTTGATTTACAAGGTGTTGGTGTTTCTTACCATAACCTAGGATCTCCATCATATGAATGTCGTAATTGTTGTGCAAGAATGTGGTATGAAGAGAGGAGTAGAAAAGGGACAAGGACTATAAATCCAACATTCTCGCTTTGTTGCCAAGATGGTAAGGTGCTCCTCCCAAAATTCAATGAAGCCCCTGCACCATTGAAAAAAATGTTAGACTATAACAATCCTACCACATAAAAGTTTAGAGAACAAATTAGAGTATACAACAACATGTTTTGTTTCACGTCTTTTGGAGCAAAAATAGACCATTCGGTTAATGAAGGAAGGGGGCCATATACATTTAGAATAAATGGTCAAAATTATCATCTACTCGGGTCTCTACTCCCTGCACAAGGAACTCAACCCAAGTATGCTCAGCTTTACTTTTATGACACACAAAATGAGGTCAGGAATCGCATGTCAGCATTCATTGATAATCAGAATAAAGAAGAAGCTGACGAAACAATAGTAAATAATCTGATAGCCATGTTGAATCAGTCAAGTTCAGTTGCAAAGGTATTTTGAATGGCTAGAGATTGGTGTGTTCAAAATAGTTCAGATACCTTCCAACTTCGATTGCTTTGACAAAGAACAAATTTGAGGCAATATAACACACCACATGTGTCTGAAGTAGCATCTTTAATCACAAATGATTTTGGCCAGAGTGATGCCCCAAGAGATATTATTGTAAACAACAAAAACACTGGACCAAAAAGAATTTCAGAATTACATCCCCTATACATGACACTACAATACCCTTTGTTGTTTCCGTATGGAGAAGATAGCTTCCATGAAAACATACCTTATCATAACAATACAAGCACAAGAAAAACTAAACGTGGTTTTGTAACACTGAAGGAATACTATGCTTACATAATTCAGCAAAGAAATAACCATGGGACTACTTTGCTAAGAGGGGGACGCCTATTTCAGCAATATTTGGTAGATGCGTACACGGCTATTGAAGAACAAAGGCTGAAATGGATGAGAAATCATCAGAACGACCTGCGAGTCGATCTCTATCATAATCTATATGACGCCGTCACAAAAGGAGACACAAAAGCTGAGGCAATCGGAAAAAGAGTAGTTTTACCCTCAAGTTTTACAGGCAGCCCAAGATATATGATGCAAAATTACCAAGATGCGATGGCTCTATGTCGGGCATATGAAAACCCAGATTTATTCATCACTTTCACTTCTAACCCAAAATGGCCCGAAATAGTTGAGATGTTGTCTTTTGTTCCTGGGCAGAAACCACACGATCGTCCAGAAGTAGGCACGAGGGTTTTCAAAATGAAGTTAAATGAGCTTTTGGATGATCTAACAAAACATCATATCTTTGGAGAGTCTCGGGCAGGTAATACAAATGAAATCCTCTCATTGAATTATCTGCTCTTTCACTTAATTGAAATAATAAATGATTGATTTATAACATTTTCTCTCAGTTGTATATGTTATTGAGTTCCAAAAAGGTGGCCTCCCGCATGCCCATATACTATTATGGCTCGAAGATCACTCCAAATGCAAGATCCCAGGTGAAATAGATGATATAATATCCGCAGAGATTCCCTCTCCAACACAGGACCCAGAAGGATACAAAGTGGTAACGGAATACATGTTGCATGGACCTTGCGGTAAAAATACTAAAAACGCTCCATGCAACATTGATGGAAAATGTTCCAAACATTATCCTAAATCATTTTATGCAGAAACAACAGTCGATGAAGACGGATACCCTGTTTACCGTCGAAGGGACACTAAAGTAAAAGTCATAAAAGGTAAATTTACATTTGACAACAAATATGTCGTCCCTTACAATCGCTACATTCTACTAAAATACCAGGCACACATTAATGTTGAGTGGTGCAATAGATCAAAGGCAATTAAGTACTTATTCAAATACTTAAACAAAGGTCCTGACAAAGTGACAGTTATAATACAAGAGAATGTTAGCTCAGTTGGTCGTGTCGAGTTGGAAAAAATTGTTGAGGTTGATGAAATCAAGAATTACTTAAATTGTCGTTATTTGGCTCCATGTGAAGCAGTGTGGCGTCTCTTTGCTTTGGACATCCACTATTCTTACCCATCAGTCATGAAACTAAATTTTCACCTGCCAGATCAAAACTAAATCACATTGCGTGATTCAGAAAGTCTGCCAGCACTACTTGAAAGGGAGGGTATCAAAGAAACGATGTTTACTGAGTGGTTTGAGCTAAACAAGATAGATGAAGAAGCCAGAGAACTTAATTATGCCGAAATACCAACAAAATATGTGTGTCGTGAAAAAGATAAACTTTGGAAACGTCGAAAACAAAGAAAATGCATTGGTAGAATTGTTTATTCAAATCCGGCGTCAGGGGAGAGATACTATCTCAGGATGTTACTAAATGTTGTAAGAGTGCCTAAATCGTTTAAACAACTAAGGACAGTTAATGGAAGAATATGTGGAACATTTAAAGAAGCTTGCTATGCACATGGATTTTAAATGATGATAGGGAATGGACACATGCTATATCTTAGGCAAGGTTATGGGCATTAGGAGCACAACTTCGCGACTTATTTGTTACAATATTGTTATTTTGTGAAGTTAATAGCCCACTCCAATTATGGGAACAAAATTGGGAAGCTCTGTTAGAGGATATTTTACATAAAAAACGGAAACAGTTCAGGTTCTCTGACTTACAACTCACGGACGAATAGATTCGAAACTATTGCCTAGTGGAAATACAGGAATTATTAAAAAGAAATGGAAAATCCTTAGCAGATTTCCAAGATCTACCACAACCGGACCCCGCGTTGCTAACAAACATGGACAATCGTTTGATTAGAGAAGCGCTAGACTATAATATGAAAAAAAGTCGGGTTGAACATGACCAACTTCATTCGTCATTAAACCCCGAACAACGGTTAATTTATGACAACGTTGTTGAATCTGTTCACGGCCAAAAAGGTAAATTTTACTTCCTTTATGGACCTGGAGGGACAGGAAAAACATTCTTATACAAGACTATAATCTCAAGACTAAGATCAGAAAGAATGATTGTGCTTGCAGTTGCATCATCAGGTATGACAATTTATTAATAATTCTTAATTGATTATAGTTTATAACACACATTCAAACACTTGTGACGATCTATAAATAATTCATAATTAATCCGAGTTTTTGAATATGCATTATACCACTTATGTGATTTTTAGGAATTGCTTCATTGCTACTACCTGGAGGGAGAACGGCTCATAGAAGATTCGTTATACCGCTGGAATTAATGGAAAATAGCACATGTGGTATAAAACAAAACACGCATTTGGCAGAACTAATGCAAGAAGTCAGATTGATAATTTGGGACGAAGCCCCGATGACTCAACGATATGCTTTTGAAGCACTGGACAAGACGTCGAGGGATATATTAGGGTACAAAAACTCGGCAAATAGAAGCCGCATTTTTGGGGGGATGACTGTATTGCTCGGAGGTGACCTTTAGACAAATTCTGCCAGTTATCCCAAAAGGCAAAAGGCAAGAGGTGGTTCAAGCTTGCATCAACCGATCAGATCTGTGGAAAACTTGCAAGGTTTTCAAACTTTCACGCAATATGAGAGTGAATGAATATTCTGAGAATGGACAAATTGATACTAAAAAACAAGAATTCAATAAATGGGTCTTAGATGTCGGAGATGGGAATTTGCTCGCAAAAATTAAAGAAGGGGAAGATGAGCCAACCTAGATTAAGATTCCAGATAACTTCATTATTAAATCATGGAATTGTCCAATTGAGCAGATCGTCAAAGAAACTTTTCCAGATTTCACTACGAGACAAAATGAGGATGAGTATCTAAAAGAAAGAGCTATTCTAACTCCCAAAAATGATGATGTCGATGAGATCAATGCATATATGTTTCAAAAGTTGAATAGTGCATCGGTGACATATAAAAGCTCGGATGAACTATGTAAGGCGTCAACCGATACTCGCGACCAAGCACAACTATACCCCATCGAGTTTTTAAATTCTTTAAATTTTCAGGGGATGCCAACGCATGCCCTGAACCTCAAAAAGGAACTGCCAGTAATGCTCTTACGTAATGTGAATCCAAGCCAGGGACTATGCAATGGAACTCGCCTAATCATCACCGACCTTGGCGAGTTTGTTATTTGAGCGAAAATCATTACCGGATCAAATATAGGGGACACGGTCCTAATACCAAGAATCACCCTCACTTCCAACCAAACAAAATGGCCATTCATAATGAAAAGGAGACAGTTCCCTGTTAAACCATGCTACGCAATGACCATCAATAAAAGCCAAGGAGAATCACTTAATTTTGTCGGACTCTATTTGCCAAGTCCTGTGTTCAGTCATGGACAACTTTATATGGCACTTTCTGAGGTGACAAGCCCCGAGGGGCTTAAAATTCTCATGATTGAAGACACTGAGAAGGAATTCAAGCATTGCACTAGAAATGTTGTTTACAAGGAAGCTTTCAACAACCTACATTAGCATTCTAATATACTTCTTGGAAAATATTTTATGTAAATCATGTCTCTTTATTTCTCATAGCAATCATAATACATACCATAATTCATTGAAGATGATTGACACAAACTTTCTGGTAGCTTTCATTCTATGGCTTCAGACTTCAGTGCCAACACACATGCTTCAACCCAATTACTTCCCTGATAATATCTGCACACATAGCTATCTCTTTCTAATCAAGGATATGGGATAGTGCGTTTGATAGAGTTGCTAAAAGAAAAAAACCCACCCATTAATTGTTAATAAAAGAAAAAAATTAACAGGGTTTTTTGAAAAACTACATAGGGCTATCGACTATTACCAATATATATGGAATCATCCTATATTATAATATTAGTAATAAGATTCTAAATAATTGCAATTGTTTTCAGGTTAGCTTTTAGCTAGTTTGACCTCAAATCCACAATAGTCAAACTATAGATTTCCTTTATTCTCTGAAACACAGGGGAACACTCACTATTCTGCTGGTGTTCTATTATAGTATTAGTATTTCTATTATTAGTGAAAGTAACATGAAAATATATATATACAAAAACAAAAAAGAAACAGAGAGAGTTACCATAAACTCTTTTTTTATTCTTTTAACAAAAAGGGGCTTTTAAAAAAGGAATCAAAATTGAATCAAAGATTGCATATAACACATGTATATAAGCAGCAAAAAAAAAAAGAAACCAAGAATAAGATAGCAAAAAGGGTTTTAAAATCAATAAAGATTACAAGTTTTTGCCTAAAAATTCAATATTTTTAAGGTTTAAAGCCTAAAAATGAATAAAAACTACAAATTTTAAAAAGTTAGACAAACCTCATGAAAGATTAGAATGGATGCAATAGTTAAGTTGGGTAAGATGTTCGGCTGGTCGGAAAACAAGTCCTCTAGCAGCACCTAATGGTTGGTGGATTGTCGGTGGCGGTATACGGAATTTGATGGAAAATTCAAGTCTTTAAAAATAATAATATTGTGGGTTTCTCTAACATATGATGAGAGAGAGTGTGTGTATGTACGTATCTATATGAGTCTGTATCACTATAATCTAATATAAGCCCACTTCTCAATAGTGTGGTTTTGCTAAAATGTTAATCTATATAAAAATTAAATCTTTTATCTATGGTAATAAACTAATGATATTAATAAGTTGTACGTTGTTCCAGAAAAAAAGAATGAGGATATAGCTCTAAAAAGGAGCATTGTCAACCAAATATAATAATTAATAACTTTTCAAATATTTTTATTCTTTATATATTAAAGAGTTACAGTAGTTTAATTGTTTTTGTGGGTGGAATTTTTAGATGTGTTAGTATTTTTTTTACCTTGTTAAAAGTACTTATTAACAATGTCAAAATACATTTATAAAATTGGTTTATCCATACTTTTTCCATCGATTGTAAATGTATTGTTATTAAACAAGATAAAAACTTAGCAGGAGGTACGTAGTATTGAAAACAAAATTGTACCACAAGCTATTAATAAACACCAATTTGGTGCGACTCAACCCGACCCGATTGTTATCTATTAACAAGTTATACTTAACAGCTTGAACAACCTTTTTATCCATACTTTTAACTCTTTACGCTAAACATCAAATTTCAAAAAAAAATAATACAATATATGTGCAACGTACGGGTCTGACTGACTAGTACAATTTATCATTTAAATTGTGTATTTAAAACGTTAATTGATTGATTAACATTTTAATCACTTTCTAAATTAAAGAGAGTATGAATTGTAACTACATAAGCAAACAAATGAGAGTGTTAGATCAATAGCTTAAATGATGAATTTATTAATCACATATTACATCAAGTATTGAATGTGAAATGATCTAGTTAAAGCTAAGATCAATTCAATACAAAGCTAATTGTTACCCTCGCTGAAGTAAATAGAATAACTAATACACAAACTAATATACTACACGTTGACACGTAATTATATTTAGACAAACTATAATCACTAACATACAAGTGATTGATACAAAAATGACCTATTTCTAAGTACAATATGTCACTATATTTATAGCCAATATATTTGCGTAAATATCTACTGAAAACTCGAATATAAAATGACATGTGTCACTATGTGAATGGATTAGGTCTAACTTAACGGTCAGAGGAAGATTATGTAGTCCCTATTTCTAATCATGCCTTTTGTGTTTATTGGATTTTCAAAAATCACAATTAAGCTTAATGTCACACATTCTATCACTTGTATTTATCTTGGATATTGTTAATGCACTTGGTTAGGTACCACATATCATCTAGTAAAGTACTTAGCAAGTCTTGATGTGTTTTTATTGTTGAAGTTGCTGGAGGAATAACAATCTTCTTCACTCACTACGAGCTAACGCGCTTTGTAGAGTGATTCTTCTTGTTATCTTCTAATGACTACCCAATTGTTGTGTTTATTTGATAGTAGTGAGTGAATGAATATTTCATTGTTGTATCAATCAGCAGGATACATTAAGTTGAGATTCAATCACTCGGCTAAACACTTGGACAAACACAACTGGTAGCATTGCTCTTCTTCTTCAATAATAGGAGTTTGACTTCATCATTTTCATTGATATCATCATTAGTGATTTGGTTAGTCTGCGACTAGTGACCCCACAATCTCCCCCTAAATGATGATGACAAAAACTACCTAGACAAACTTATTACATAATAATTAAATATAGGGATTTGTACTAAGTGTTTGGAGCCAAAAGATCTGATACCATGTTCAGACATATAAAATCACATACAAACACCAGATATACCAGAATTGGCCATGTAGATGAAAATAAAAAAAAGAATCAAAATTTCAAAATATGAAAATGTTACAAAACCCCTCACTACAACACTCGAAAAGGCTTACACTCTGATAATTGTGTAATTTATATGTTTTTATGTATATTTATGGTTAATTGATTAGTTATTTTGGATATTTATTATAGATTTTGTACTTAATTTGTTCATTTAATTATAACTTTAGGAGCTGAAGTGCAAATTCAGGAGAATTCCTAGCCAATTACTCGCCGAGTTATATCTTGAACTCGTCAAGTATAATATAAAAATATCTGAGAGTTGAAGATAATATCTAAAGACGTAATGAAGAAGATTTATCTCTTATTTATAATTTTCAAATAAACTTCAAGATATAGATGATAGCTTATGGGAACTGAAGGTTATCTTGTCTATAATCAATAAGAAGACCGAATACATAAGAAGACAGAGAGAAAATTAGAACTTGACTCTAACTCGTCAAGCCTCTCATGGAAGTCGTCGAGCTTAACCCGACAGTCTTCTATCTATAAAAAAAGTTATTGTATTTATTAAAACAAATAATTGGCAGTTGTTGTTAATTAATTACTAATAAATCTTTATTCATATCAATTGATTTGGACTCTAACTGCCCGGATTATTATCTATTCGGATTATTATATGTTTGGACTCTAACTCAACGAGCCTCTCATGTAGTTGTTGTTAATTAATTACTGATAAATCTATATTCATATAAATTGATTTAAAATGTATTTTTAACTACACATAAATTAATTATATAGTGTAATGATAATTTTCTTATAATTATGACATCCTGGATCAAGTCATTTACTTATTGCATCATGATTTAAATATGATTTTTACTAAAAATGTTCCATAGTAATTCTCTCTCTCTATATATATATATATATGGATACCTTTTTATTTTGATTAGACGATTTTTAGATTATTAGATTTCTATTGGTTTGATATCCACTTGTCACATTTTTAATACCCTTGGACGATTTCGGTTAATTTGTCATACTATACTATACATAATGATAAGCTCTTTTGTTTGATATATATTTAGTTGATCATAATATTTTAATCATGTTGTAAATGTAAAATGTGATGCTGATTTATTGACATTATACCATCTAACCTGTTGTTTATAAAGTGATTGTCAGTTGAAAGCACATCACAATCACTATTCTCGTATCAATCAATAATATGACATATGATTCATACATCTACATGAACATATTGCCTAGGGTTTATGTTGAGAGAAATTACAGAAAAAATAGAAAATATAATGAAAGAATAATACACAAACCCTGATCTCTTTCCTATTTGTATAAATTACAAACTGGCAGAATTAGTCCCCCAAGTTTACTTTGTTACACTTGGAACCATAACTTGCACTTGTATACTTTACACCCTGAGTTTATGTCAAGATGTAATTACCTGCACAATATAAATAAACAAGCAACAAACATACATATGCAATGCACTAAACTCAGATTAAACATAAACTTGCCAATATATTCTAGTGATCATTTTAACCGTGATCACTTCTTTGATTTTTTTGATTAAATGATTATTCGGGTTTTGCGTACAATTTCTGTTAACTTGAAGTTCAAACATGAAATTTAGCCAGCAAAAAGTAACAATGAACAAATCAAAACTTCCATATACTTGAGTCTTAACATCACTCAAACCATATAATTGAGTCTTAACTCATATCTAAAACAACACATAACCAAAATTTCAACTTCTACTAAAAAGAGGTTTGTCTCTAGCTGAACAAACCTAGACACATGCCTTTGTTTCGGATCAAACGTAAACCAATTAGACATTTAAATATTACAAAATTTCAAATAATCAATACAACTTTTTACTACAAAATTTACATATATTAATTTTTTAAAACATTTTTAATTATTACTCCATAGATGAATAAATTGATGTGTAATGTCGGTAAAGGAATAAGAAATCATAGAATGATTTAAATGTAACATTTGATGTCGTACTAAAGTTTACAATAAATAAAAGAGAATTTACCCACATAGTCAATTCAAAATATTAATACGAAATTAGACGGTGTCAGAATTTTTTCTCATTTCTAGACACGAAAATCACTGAAATAATAATAACAAAACTGGCAATTCTAGCGATTTAATGAGATCCACTAACATGTCGCTGTAGGTAACAACTTAATCGCCGGTCAACAACTATATCCAACAAATCGCCTACCATAATTTTTTAACACGTGTTTTGAACAAATAGCCGAAAAGGAATTAATTTCCGGCGATTCAATTTACCCAATCAAAAGGTGCCACGTGTAAAAGGAGTTTCTCGGTCAAAGGGGCAAAGAAAAATGCATTCCGCGATCTAGGCAATTTGTTTGGATTAATATTGCGTTTCGGCGATTTGTTTTAATTTTTGGTTTTCGTGCAGCAAGGCTATTTTATTGTATGTTGCGCTAATGTTCACCATTTTTCATTTTAAAACCTCTCCCTCTCCGTAAAAAATACAATAATTCGGCGATTGCGTTTTTAGATTTTTAAGAAAAATTACTCCGGCGATTGTTGTTATAATTATGATATAAACAACAAAATAAATAGCAAGTTAAATAATAAAATGACTTACAATTATCGTGCCTAACCACAATCACCATAATAATTTTACTTAAAATTTTCAAAACGTAATCCCTAGATTATTATATTTTTGGTCGAAGGAGAGGTTTTAAAATGAAAAATGGTAAAAAATGGTGAATATTGGTGCAAAACACAATAAAATCGCTTGGTTGCACGAGAACCAAAAATTCAAACAAATCGTTGGGTACTAATCGCCGAAACGCAATATAAACTCAAACAAATCTTTTGGATTGCCGGGTATAAATCGCTGGAATGCATTTTTCTTTGCCTCTTTGATCGAGAGTTACACGTGGCACTTTTTGATTAGGTAAATTGAATCGCCGGAAGTTGATTTCTTTTCAACTATTTGTTCAAAACACGTGTCAAAAAGTTATGGTAGGCGATTTGTTGGATGTGGTCGCTGACCGGGGATTAAATTGTTATACTTGGCGACATATTAGTGGATCTTATTAAATTGTTGGAGTCGCCGGTTTTGGTTTTATTATTTCGGTGGTTTTTGTGTACATAAATGAAAAAAAAAATTTAACACGTCTAACTTCATATTTAATGCTTTAAATTGTCCGTATAAATGAATTTCTGTAAATACAATGTATTAGTTGAAAATAATTTCTATTTATAATTTATTAGGTGAAAATAAGTTAACAGAATGTCAAATCTGATGCGTACAGGTATACCTTTTATAGAAGCTCCGTAGTCCATCACTCCATTGCAATAAATATCTTCATACAATAGTACAAATATGGTCACTTGTTGTCAATCTAATAATTTATCATCCACTAACTTTGACTTTTTGTGTCTATCTTTTGACCCAGAGTTATTGAAGCGGCTATTGTTTTAAATATAAAGTTTAGAATTGAGTATAAGTTTGAAAAATAACAAAAAGAAGTAACATATATAGCAGTTACATTTGTTTGTTTACAAATATATTGGTATTGATTTTTTTAGTTAAATAATATAACATAGAATTAACATAAAAGGTAATGAAAGAAAAATAGGAAATGAGAAGAGAGATAAGGATAGATAGAGTGAGAAAGAGATGGTGGCAACAAATTATAATTACGTAAGAGTTGACTAATAAAAATAATAAAAATAGTTAAACTTATATCTATAAGTAAAGTAGAAACAAAGTCACCAATTCTAGTGGGTTTATCAATATACAATATTTTTAAGTTTAATTTCTATTCTGAAATTTAATTCGTCATTATTAAATATATCTTTGGTTTCAAACTCATTCATGTACCTGAAAAAACATCAAAACAAACGCCTTATGTTAATATCTATAGGTTTATCAAGACTTACGGGGTGTTTGTTTTGTAGTTGAGTTTAGTAATAGGTATAGAGATATTAGTTTTAAAGAAAAGTAAAAAATGAAAAAAAATAAATATCTTAATACAAATTGTTTGTTTCAATTTAAAAGTACTAATTATATTATTATAATATAAAATAGGGTTAAAGCATTTTGTTATCGACGTATTATTCGTCAGTTTCCGTGATCACCATCCTACTCATTTTAATACTTATGTCACCAACATACTTGTTAGTTACCGATTGAGGTCACCAACACACTATTTTTGATCGGGAAACGCTTTTTTACATGAAATTGTCAAGGGTTAAAGTCATTTGTCACCAACCTACTCTCCCTCATTTTCCGAGATCACCATCCTACTCATTTAATACTAATGTCACCAACATACTTGTTAGTTACTTGTCGATGTCACAAACCTACTTGTTAATCAATAACGTTAATGATTAATTTGCAATCATAATTGTGTAAACACATGAAGATTAGTTCCAAAAATTACCAAAATTTATTTTCATAAACTAATATTGGAATAAACTTTCTGTAAAACTTTGAGAATTTTTAAGACCATATGTATTTTCTTTAATTTAATAGAAAACTATTACTAAAATTGAGTGTTTAATCATGAAAATTAGTTCCCAAGGTCAAAAATTATTGAAACTTTTTATGAGGTGTTTATATCAGTAAATAACACCCCACAAAAAAATATTATATCATTTGAATTCTTTTTAGTATTTATTTTAATTTGTGTGCTTTTTAATCTTAAAATATTGAAAAACCGGGTTTTATTGCTCCAAATGACTTGAAATTCTTACACAAGTCTTAAAATAATTAAAAACCGAGATGGTAAATTATGAAAGTTTTAGTTTGGTAATTTTTGGAACTAATCTTCATGTTTTTAGAGAATTATGATTGCAAATTAATCATTAACGTTATTGATTTACAAGTATGTTGGTGACATCGACAAATAATTAATAAGTTTGTTGGTGATATTTATATTAAATGAGTAGGATGTTGATCTCAGAAAATGAGGGAGAGTAGGTTAGTGACAATGACTTTAACCCTTTTAGTATATGTGTGCAACGTGTAAAAAGTAACCTGTTGTTCCGGTTACCGGTTAACGATTGGTGACATCGAAATTTTTTTAACAAGTATGTTGGTGACATTAGTATTAAAATAAGTAGGATGGTGATCTCAAAAAATGAAGAAGAGTGTAACATCCTAAATTTCATATTAGAATGATATTTAATGTTTAGTAATGTATAGTGTTTAATTATGTAAATGGAAGATAAGTGTACTTGTAAAAGTTTAGAATTCTTGAGCAACCCCCTTAGTTCGTATCCCTATAACTTGTGATTTGTAGTGATATAAACCAAATGTTAAACCTAAGAGTTGTAGTACATGTCTCAATCTTTTCAGGGATATAAGATTCATCCAAAACGGATGTCGTATGAGAGAGTTATGGTGGCTTGAAGTTGAATGCAACTTCATTTTAAGTGCTGTCAAAATAGACCCAAAAATCGTGTGCAGACCCCTCTGTTTGCAACCCTATAACTCATGATCCGTTGAGATTCAGAACAAAAGTAAAACATGAAAGTTGTAGTCCATGCTCCAAGGTTTTCAGGGATATAAGATTCGTCTAAAATGGAGGTCATATGAAGAAGTTATAGTGGTTTAAAGTTGGCTACAAAGTCATTTTTAGTGCAGTCCAATATATTGACTAAGTTGACCCGGGTTGACCATGTTTGACCACGAATATAAAAGCCAAACACTCACTTTCTTTTCATTTTTTTCACCCCAAAACTCCCTCTAGAGCTCAAGTGTGTGTGTTCTTGGTGAATTTATTGTGTGAAGTCAAATTTCAAGGGAAATCAAAGCAAAACAAAGGGATTTTGCTATCCAACCCAAGAATTCAAAGTAATGACTCATATCTACTCTTTATATGGTTGAATTTTCTGATTTTGAACACATTCATAAACCCTAATTTCAGCAAGAAGCTTGCATGTGTGAATCAAAGATTTATGATGGTAAATTGAGCATGTTTAAGCATAGATTAACAACATTTTCAGCCATGTACGAGAAAATTCATATCAAATCAAAAAAAAATCGTATATGGATGAATCCAGTGGCATATGAAAGATATTTATGTCTATTATGTTTTGTATTTAGACAAAGTAAACCAATTTCAACCTTAGGATGGATAAAAATGCGATTTTCTACTGTTGTACATCATTTGGACAGCATGTAGTTGCTGTAGTAGAATATTCATAGAAAATAGAGAAAAAATCCTAAAAATATGAATAAGTAGGCCCTGGAAAGGTAAGAGAGAGACCTGTAATTCGTATGTAGAAATTAATTGATGATTTTGAGTCTAAGAAGGGTAAAACAGGGCTGAAAGTCAAAGCTGTACATAAGCTAAACAAGACATGGAAGTTGAGACCCTTGTGAATTCATAGTCTTAGTACCTTACTTAATGTGAATGAATGAAATCCATTTCTATAGTCTTAGTATAGTTTAATGATATTAGCTATAAATAAGAGGTCGGTATAAAACTTTCTTTGCTTGTTGATTCGGTAACATTACAAAACTTTTATGGTGTCAACTGCACATATGTTATCCATTTTAATAGTTTCTAGAGAAACTTAACAATTATAGGTATATAAGACGAGATCCTATTCATATTAGAACCCACAAAAATCCTAAGATAAATAAATGATTTTCCAGCTAAACATTTGATTAAGTTGGAAAGCAATTCAACTTTATTAAACTACTTATCCGAGTGTATATGACTATATTGATAATTTTAATTGCCATTTTTCTTTAATGACAAAATTTATTAAGGACATAAAAAAATAATAATACTTAAACTGTCAATACAAGGAAGATCAAGAAATTTAAGAGGATCCATCAAAGAAACCCTAGTCAAGGAAGACCCCAGATGAGATCAGTTCCTAATCGAGATTATGGCTTCTACATGATTAATCACCCATGACCACGAGTTGCTTCTTTCTCCGAGCTTAGATTTATTGGCTACAAGAAAGAATATTACCTAATTTGAAAGAACCCTCGTGTAAAATCAAGAATTTTTTTGTTTAAAGGAACATGAAACACTTCACTTCACTTCTTCTTTTTCCTAGAGTTAGCACAGTAACAATCCTGATCACTTGACAAATCTGATATTTCTAGAGGTTACTGGTTAGCACTTAGAGGAAAGGCATCAAGAATATCATGAAGACCAAATTGGTCAAAATACCGAAACACGGTGGAGCTTAATTGTCAATTTGTAAAACAGAACCCTTTTAATCAAACAAAGTTTTAAAATATGAAATCTAATGGGCAGCTGCATTTTGAGGGGGAGGAAAAGCATGTAATCTCAGCCGTTGAATTATGTGATCAACGATTGAGATTGTCTGCCCTCTTTCTCCCTTCTAATGTAATGTTATTAAGATGCAATAAATCTGAATCGTTGATCACAAAAGTCAACGATTTAAATTGAAAGCCTATCTTTCGCCTTAAAATGTAAATGTCCTTCAAAACATTATCTAAATTTTAGTAAACAAACTCATTTTTTCATTTTTTATATCCATCCATGTATGCAATAACCCTATGGTATTTAAAAAAGAATAATTTTCTCTTTTTCAGCAATAAATCTTCGTCCATATTTGCATACAACTAATACAGATAATGGACAGCGTAGAAGCTTTTTTACACTCGTAAACACATTTTTCCTTGACATATATTTATAAACTTATCGTAAATCATCAAAATCAAATGAATAAGAGTCACACACTGTCCACCTCCTCCAAATTTCAACCCCTTCTATTTTCGTCAACGACGACCCACTTTTCATCACTAAAAGTCTAAAACGACCTTCCCCATAAATGAAGTATTCAACATAATTGTATCACTTTGAAGATTATTCTAACAGCTGGTTATTAAAAATAATATCTTAAGCCAAAAAGTAAAATCTAGATTTCAAATTGGAATCTTAAAATCAAAAAGTAAACCACAATCAATTGACTAATTCCATATAATATGATCATATAGAAGACCAAGATATCATCCCCATCATCATAGTAACATGACATCTTAAAGAATCAAATTAATTAATTAATCAATGAAAACACAATCAAATAAACATCTTTTTAAAGCCAACATATGGAATTGATTCCAAACTCTTCACCAAACTTCCACTAATACCCTTTAATGCATGGGAGGGAATTCAAACAACACCTAATTAAATTACTCTTTAATTTAATTAATTTAATTTAACCTAATTAGAGAAGAAAATTAACAAAAATTAAGATGATTCTAAAATAAGTCCAGAAGCTTCTGCAACAGAAAGTGCATGATTATGTTCTCCTTCATATGTAACAATTAACATGCTCGAATCATCTAATGCTCTTTCTACATGTTTCCGAGCAGGACATCCTCTTACACTACTGCACTTGTAATATCCTCTGTTTATCAGAATTAAAAATATATATATTATTAAAAATATTTTATTTATAACATATATAAAGGTTAAATTTGATTAATTTAGGGTTTAATTTATACCTAGGGTGTGGAGATCCTTTTATTGGCTTCTGTCCGTACTTTCTCCATGAATAATCATCTGGTGGTATATCAGCTAGCTTCATACTAATCGCCTTAACCCTAATTACTCTCTTCATCCTCAGCTTTCTGCAACACAAATGCAATTTTTAGTTAATTGTAATTAACAGATTAATTAATCATAAAGCAATCTTAAATATAACCTAGATAATTAGTATGAGAACCTGAAGATCTAATATGAATCAATAATTTCAAATGATAACCTAGAACTTAATTAGAATTTGAATAAATAAGCATATAATTCAGATGCCTCAAACTAATTTCAACATTCTGATTATAACATATATACGTACATTAATATGTGTATATAGTCATACACACATTTTTATACCTTCTTTTGGAACAGTGACAACGGCCGGAAGAGCCGCCGCTACACTTGCCGGAAGCTCCATTTTCCGACGAGCTACACTTCCGTTTCAAGCACGACGAAGTACACACTACCGGAGGTTTACCACCGGCAGACTGTTGTTTCCCGCCGGAATCACCGGTCAACGATGACATAAACGAGCTAGCTCGAGAAACAGCCGGAGAGTAAGAGAAACTAATCGTTTTAGGCATCGAGTCCTTCCGTT